>JAMKPZ010000223.1:0-54288 GCA_024699675.1 Amphibolis antarctica
AAAGTTTTTAATAAATCTTCTATAAAAACCAGCATGTCCTAAAAATGCTCTTATATCTTTAACTGTTCTAGGAATAGGTAAATTAGATATTAATTCCATTTTTGCTTTGTCAACTTATATGCCTTCAGTAGAAATAACATGTCCTAAAACTATTCCTCTTTTAACCATAAAATGGCATTTTCCCATTTTAACACTAACTTTTCTGTTCACATCTCTCTAGTACTTTCTGTAAATTAATTAAACATTTTTCAAATGAGTCCCCACATATAGAAAAATCATCCATAAATACTTCTAAAAATTCATCTATAAAATTAGTGAAGATGTATCATACACCTTTGAAATGTAGTAGGTGCATTGCATAGCCCAAAAGGCATACAACTAAAGGCAAATGTTCCAAAAGGACATGTAAAAGTTGTTTTCTCTTGATCCTCAAGTGAAACAGGGATTTGATTATAACCTGAATAGCCATCTAGGAAACAATAATACTTATGCCCTGCCAATTTTTCTAACATTTGATCTATAAAAGGCAAAGGAAAGTGATCTTTCCTAGTTGCTGCATTCAATCTTCTGTAATCTATACAAACCCTTCAACCAATTTGAACTCTAGTTGGAACTAATTCCTTATTGTCGTTTTTCACAACTGTTATCCCAAATTTTTTTGGTACTACCTGAACTGGACTCACCCAGGAACTATCAAATATTGGATAAATTATGTCATTGTCTAACCATTTCAGAATTTACTTTTTAACAACCTCTTTAATATTTGGATTTAATTTTCTCTGTGGTTGCCTAACAAGTTTAATTTCAGATTCTAGATTAATCCTATGTTGGAAAATAGTTGAACTTATACATTTTATGTCTGACATTTTCCATCCTATTGCTCCCTTATACTTTCACAACACTTTTAAAAGATTTTCTATTTGTATTGATGTTAAATCAAAAGCAATAATGACTGCTAGATTCTCATTTTTCTCCAAAAATACATATTTTAAATTTTTTGGAAGTGGTTTCAGCTCAAACATCGGGTATTCTGAAGTTAATGATTCTTTATCTTTTACAAATTGTTCTTCATTTGCATCCATATTCTTAGTTTGCTCAGAGATTTCCACTTTCAACATTTCTTCAGTCGATATTACACATTTTTCAACACGATCTAATTCCTCTACATTTAAGTCCTCATCTATTTTAAAATTTTTGATTAGATTAACCTTAAAATGTTTAAATTGAAGCTCTTTAAAATTCTTCTTAACCCCACTGAAAATATTTACTTCTAATTTTTGATCACCCCAAGCTAATTCCATCCAACCATTTCTACAACTTATGCAAGCATCGGCTGTAGCTAAAAGTGATCTTCCCAAAATTATTATAGCTTGATCTTGAGTTGTACTTGAAGCTTTTGTTTCCATTACAGTAAAATCAACAGAGTGGACAAACTCCTTAACCCTTACCAAAATATTTTCCACTTTTCCTAAAGGTATTCTTATGGATTTATCTACTAGTTGAATCATTGTTCTCATGGGTTTGATATTATCCAATTTTAACTTCTTATAAATAGAACTAGGCATGACATTAATTCTAGCCCCTAAGTCTATTAACACTGTATTAAAATAACAATCCCCTATATAGCAGGAAATAACAGGAGTTCCTGGATCATTTAATTTTTCAAGTACAGGATTAATTAACATGGAGCTTACCTCTTTAGCTAAAAATGCTTTGTTTAAGATTTTCTTCCTTCTATTCTTGGTACAAAGAGTTTTAAGATATTTGGCATAAGAAGGAACTTGTCTAATAATTTCCAATAATGGGATATTGACTTTAACTTGTTCAAATATTTTACTGATTTGTTCCATTTCTTAATCCTTAACATTTCTCATCCTATGTGGAAATGGAAAGTGTTTTTCGTTTGTTAACTTCTCTTTATTTATAACATCTTTCTTTTTGATTTCATTACTGCTTTCAGATTCTTTACTATTTTGAGATTCTATATTATCCTCTAACTCAGCATCAACCTTGTTTTCTGGACTAGATTTTTCTTTAATTTTCTCTTTCTTTGTAAAATTGTCTTTAATTTGTTCTTCATTGTCATCCTCTTTGGAACCTTCATAAGTGACACCAAATCTTAATATTATACTTACATCTTTTGATTCTTCTTTTGATACATCGTCTGTTACAGGAGCATTAAAATCTTCTTCTAAGTTAGGGGTGGCTAACACCTCAGATGACTCTGCTATATTTTTGAAAATAGGGTCATTCATAACCTCAGATGGTCCAACTGAACAGTCCCTTACCAAATAATCAAGTAATTCATACCCTTCCCAGACTTGATCTTTTTCCTTAAAACTTTTAGCTTCTGTAACTCTGTAGAACTGATTTGGTGTGAATGTTGCACAAGTATCTATAGGTTCCTACTGGAAACTTCCATCTTGTTTAGATAAATTAGAGTTCTCCATAAATAAGTCAATGGATCTTTGAATTTCATCCAACTTCTCCATATGATTAAATGTAGTTAACTCATTATATTGATTTTCTTCCATTACCAATTTGAATAATTTTCATTTTGTAATTCATTCAGTCTGTTATACTCTTCAGTATTTCGTATTGTTTCATCTAGTTTATCCATTACATGTTGGAGTTGTAGTGATATATTTGATTGGTAATTTTGATTTTCGTTAATATGATTATACTTTGAATAATAATTTTGCCTTCTTGAATTGCCATTACATTCCCACAAATTAGAATTGTCATTCCAGTTGTAATTATTTTGGGATTTAACGTTAAGTCCTTCTAAATCATGCTGTGAAGAGTAGTCATTAAACTCCATAGGTAAATAATCTCTTCTAACATAATTAGAATAATTATAATCCTCATAACTAGTCCCTGGAAGAATCCTGAAATCACCCCTATACGAGTTATATGAGTCCATTATGTAATTCAGAATTTAAATACAAGACTCTACTCTAGAATAGCAATAAGACTATGAAATAGAATTTAACAATAGTAATGCACATAAATCATATTGCAGCCCTAGATAATACCAAAATAGCAAAAAGCAACACCAATTGCAAGAAATTAAGCAATCCTCAGCAACGGCGCCAAAAACTTGTTTTGCCTTGACACTACACCTTGTAATTCTTTTCTTATATAAATTGTGTGTGTGAAATATTTTAATTCACCGCAAGTGCATAGGTTTAGATGTAATTAGTGTGCAAGTATGAGTTTGTCCACAGGGATTAGTTTTTGCTTAGTGTTTAGCTGAATTGGTGACTTCAATTAAGTGAAACAATTGATTAAATATCTTATAAGCAATGTCACAGTTGCCTTGTTCCAATTAACCACTAGGATGGTCTTTAAATACCGATTGTGTTACACTTTCTAGAGGATTTTATTTCCAAATATTTAATTCTTCTTAAGCTTTAACATTATACCCTTCAGTTTACATAAATTTTAACATTCTACATAGAAGAAGCACTTAACCCTCGAGGTAGCTCGTGGGTAAACGTCTCTACCCTCGAACTTATATGTGGGTAGTGCGATAATTGTGAGTTTCAAATGTAAAAATAGCATGATTCAAATTGCTGAAACTTCTAAGAGTTGAATGATTATTTTTTTGGTCTTTTTATATATTTCAAAACACAACACACGATACAATGCAAGAAACACAATACAACACAAACAACTTGTAAAAGTAAGAATGCAACATTCAACATTACAGCAAATATAAAAACATATTCTAATTACTATAACTAAGTTGATAAAGTGTGTCATTGTAGATTTGAGTATAGTTGTAAAAATGTAAAGTAAAATAAAGAAAATAAAAATGGAAAGAACACCTAATGCTTCACTGTACTTCCTCCTTTTGAAACTTGCTTAGGCTAGGAACTTGTCTTTGTCTTTACTTCCGGTCCACCAGGTCGTCAATCTGGCAGGCCTTCCTTTCAACCTTGTAGTGAGATTTTGGGGCGTCAATCCGCAATTACACCAAGGAACAGAGGAGGAAGCAACTGGCGTCAAGAGTCTCTCCTTCAAGGATACACTTAGGTTGAGAAAAGAACAGCAAATACACTACGCGAATGGTTGGAGAAGAGGAGGTCGTCAATCTCCTCTCAGAAGAGATGAGTGGGTGGAGGATGGAAGATGGAGTAGATGGAAAATACTTTGTAAATGGTGGATGAAGGAAGAAGAGGGGGGTGGGGGTTTAGTTTCAAGGCTACAGGACTGTTTTATAGATGAGAGGATTGGTAGTTCATGAGCTGGCGGTTAACAAGAGCGTGGTGCACATCTGAACATGTGAGATCATCCCATGCAATCCATTACTTTAGCCTGTCTGTCCACGTTCTTCATGGTAGAGTTGCAGCTGAATTAATATTTAATTTTGCTTTGTTATGCAATTCCTGCAGTTACTTATTGAATTTCCTTGCAAATACTTAAGAAATAAATTTCGTGAAATGCATCATATTACAAGAGACATAATTCATAATATTTAGATCTTAACTATAATTTCAATTACTTTAATATCAATGAAATTCATTGCACAGAACAAACAGGGTACAGGTCCGAGGGTATATTAATCGTTCTATTAGCAACCTAAAGAGTCAAATGTCAGTCATTCATTCCTTTCTTAACAGGTAATAAACATAAATATAATTAACGACTCAAAATGTAATTCATGCATCATTAAAGTGAATAATCGTGCATACTGCTCAAAAGTATAGTTAACCTTGTAATCATCATAATTCAATGCAGAATGCAAATAAAACTCATTAAAACACATGAATTAATATCAATAAAATGCACACTTTTGAGTCTGAACACTTGGCTCTGGCGAAACTTCTATTTTTATTATCTTGGCTTTGGCGGAATTTCCGTTTGTATTTAACTTCTCTCGTGACTTAAGAAAATAAATTATACTTAACATCATCAAAATATATCTTCCTTAAAAAATCTCCCCCTTTTTGAAGATGACAAAACCTAAGATAACCACGTATAATTTGATACATTAATCATTAAAAAAAATTAGTAAGAGTATGTATAAAAAAAAATTCAAGCATAAATAGTTAAAGTTATATACTATTGTACCCTCTCTTTCATCCGGCTATCACCCGGATGGGTTTCCGCCGGCCCCGCCGGCAGATAGACCGAGGTACAGAGAATTGAAAGGTGTTTGTGTGAGCGCATCACCAATTGCGGTTGATGGCTCGTTCAACGGAGTCACCGCCTTATTTTTGGGTAGAAAACAAGGAAAACCGGATGGGAAAGTGTCCTTCCACCATCGAAACGATAAAACCACGGGAATCACGTAAAATCGTATAACATGAGAGAACTGGATACGGGGCTCAGGGTACTGTTGGGGAAGGTGTTAGGCACCCCAGATAGCCCGGGCATTCCCGGCCTCTTTCCGGCTCTAAAATGGAAAACATGATAGTCAATCCGGCCACGTACGGCCTCACCTTGGAAGACTTTCCAGGGTGTTTAGAGGGATAACCATATCCCTTCCGGTGAAAATAAACGAGAATCAAGTAAACAAATGGGAATTGAACAAAGCTGGGATCCATATTGGATTTGGTGGTGAACAGGGGAGAAAAAGATGAGTTTTCGGGGAGCCGACCGTTGGCTACTTGCACCGGTTGACTAGTGGCTGGTCGGCTGCTTTCCCAACCCATTAGCGCAGCCATGGGGATTTTGGGGGAACGGGGGCCGGTTACTTGAACCGGCCAGCCGGCGGCTTGCTGGCTGTTTCCTCCTATGCGCAGCCACAGGGGTTTTGGGGAAACGGGGGACGGTTCCTTGAACCGGCCAGCCGGCTATTTCCCCATCCATACGTACCCATGGGGATTTTAGGGAAATGAGGGCCGGTTCCTTGAACAGGCCAGCCGGTGGCTTGCTAGCTGTTTCCCCCCTTCATACGCACCCATGGGGATTTTGGGGAAACGAGGGCCGGTTCCTTGAACTGGCCAGCCGGCGGCTTGCCGGCTATTTCCCCCTTCCTTTTGCACCCATGGGGATTTTGGGGAAACGGGGGCCGGTTCCTTGAACCGGCCAGCCGGCTATTTCCCCTTCCATACGTACCCATGGGGATTTTAGGGAAATGGGGGCCGGTTCCTTGAACAGGCCAGCCGGTGGCTTGCTAGCTGTTTCCCCCCTTCATACGCACCCATGGGGATTTTGGGGAAACGGGGGCCGATTCCTTGAACTGGCCAGCTGGCGGCTTGCCGGCTGTTTCCCCCTTCCTTTTGCACCCATGGGGATTTCAGGGAAACGGGGGCCGGTTCCTTGAACCGGCCAGCCGGCGGCTTGCCGGCTGTTTCCCCCTTCCTTTTGCACCCATTGGGGGTTTTGGGGAACGGCTAGCCGGCTACTTCCCCCATCCCTTTGTACCCATGGGGGTTTTGGGGAAGCGGCAGCTAGCAGGCTGCTTCCTCCATCCCTTTGTACCCATGGGGGTTTTGGGGAAGCGGTGGCTAGCCAGCTGCTTCCACCATCCGTTTGTACCCATGGGGGGTTTTGGGGAAGCGGCGGTCGGTTCGTTAAACCGGCCTACCGGCTACTTCCCCCATCCCTTTGCACCCATGGGGGCTTTGTGGAAGCGGTCGCCGGTTCCTTGAACCGGCCTGTCGGCGGCTAGCCGGCTACTTCCCCCATCCCTTTGCACCCATTGGGGGTTTTGGGGAAGCGGCGGCCAATTCCTTGAACCGGCCTGTCGACGGCTAGCCGGCTACTTCCCCCATCCCTTTGCACCCATGGGGGTTTTGGGGAAGCGGCGGCCAGTTCCTTGAACCGACCTGCCGGCGGCTTCCCCCATTCCTTTGCATCCATGGCGGTTTTGGGGAAGCGGCGGTCGGTTCCTTGACCCGGCCTACCGGCGGCTAGACGGCTGCTTCCCCCATCCCTTTGCACCCATGGGGAGTTTTGGGGACATACGTTTCTCAGAAAAAAATGGAAACCGTCGGGTTGTACGTTTCGTACACCCGAACGGCCACCACCGGCTTCCTTGCCGATGGCGTCATCCCGGGAATCTTTCCGCGGCATCGAGAGGGTAGACTTACACCTCTCGGAAAAGAAACGGGCACCGTCGGGTTGTACGTGTTCGTACACCCGAACGGCCACCGCCGGCTTCCTTGCCGACGGCGTCATCTTGGAAATCTTTCCGGGACCCCGTGAAAGACATGTGGGGATCGGATAAAAAGTTGTAAAGCTTGTTCGAAAACATTTGAGTTTCCACGTAAAAAGACCCGACAGAGGGGTCATGACTGAACTGAGCATGACCGGGTCGGGTGGATTAACCTGGCCAGGAGGGCGGCCCCGGGTACCTTCGGACGTGTTTCCGAAGGAATGATACCCGGGTCTGTCCTCCGGCCGTCCCCTTGCACAGGGAAGGCGTTATGCGGTCGGGGCTCGACGAAACGTAGTAAAAACATACGTAAAATGGCGAGGGTGGAAGGACTTACCTGTAGGGGTGTCGTCGACGGGGATCGGAAGTCCTCGCTCCGGTACGGCGAAAAGGCGTCGGGGCCATGTCTCACTGGCCGAGGCCATGTCTCACTGGTGGTTGGGAGAACGGCGACGAAGCTCTGGTGCTTCTAGCTCACGTGTGCCAGTGGAAGGCGAGGCTTCCGTGGAGACTCCCCTCCAAAGCTCGCGGCACCGGATGCGTCGCAAGACCACCGTGGACTAGCAACAGCGTCTCGCTGGAATTCCATCAGGGCCGTTCGAGATTCCTGATGATGTGGCATCGGAGGCGGGATCTGTTCGGCTGGCGCTCCCTTGGTATTGAACTCCGACAAGTTCCGAGGAGGAGGCGGCTGACGGCGTGGCTCCCCCAGAAACTGATTAGGATTTGGCGTCCCCCGTCGACGGCCGCTTGGTCGTCAAGACAGCGTTACATGGGAGGCCGACCAAGTTTGACTGATTGTCGGAGGTGGAGCAGCTGTTTGCCAAGCAAGGTTTGCTTCCTTTCGTCCGGGACTTCCGCCGAGTTGAGACCATCCCCGGCTTGGTGGCCGAGATGTACTCCAACCTATCAGAGGTGGAGTCGCGACTTTATCTGAGCGTTCAGTCGGGACCGATAGAATTCTCTGACACGCTTCTATTCGAGGTGTTGGGACTCCACTTCACCGGTATGGACATTTTCTCCCCCCTGTCGAACATTCCTTGGAGCATCAGCGACATCAATGCAGTAGTTGCCGCGGATGCCGATTTTGACCAACGGATCGTTAAGGCTCGGGACCTAAACCCGGTCGCCCACCTCGTCTCCTTTGTCCTCAACAACACAATTCTCCCGAAAGGGGGGCATTGGGACGAAGTTAGCGTGGCGACTTACCTTGCGACTTTCGCGGTGGTAACGGGTTGCCAGGTGAACTGGGCGGCGGCGGTTCGGCGCTAGATGCGTGGCGTGATTCTCCCGGTCCAGCGGCCTCCCAGCCAGTTGCTCTTCGGGGAGGCGATGGTGGAGCTGGCCCATTTCCTCCGTATCTCAACCAGAGGCCGGCAGAGGGTTCCGCTCCAGACCCGGCCCATTACATCGGTCGACTTGGGTCGGTATGAGAGGCTTGCCTCTAAGCGGTCTAGCTCGTCATCTGGCGGGCGGTCAACCGGGCGTCGTCCTCCTGCTCCTGCTTCTGCTTCACAGTCTACCGGTGGAACTTCTCTGAACCCAGATTATGCCGAGGATTTGCGCGCATCGCTGGACCGTCTCTATGCTCGAGACGAAGTGATTATCTGACTATTGAGTCGAGAAGATCGGTTGATTCGGCTAGTTGACCGGATAGAGCGGCGGGAGCGGGCTCGTGACCTACGGAGGCGGGAGCGCCAGAGAACCGACCCTCGAGGATTTGAGCCCCGGAGGTTCGAACCCTTAGAGTCTTCTGAGGAGGAGTAGTCAGTTTGTACCCCGCCCTTTTTAAATGATGAATAATATCTTAACTTTAATGGAACTTCTCCATAACTTTCTTCTCGAGTGTTCTTGTGAGTTTGTGGGCGAGATTTGGAGTAACAACTCTAAGACCACGTTCGTGCCATGTTGGGAATTTTGGGGGAGCCGGTAGTCGGGTTATCTTACCGGCTTGTTAGACCAGTGGCTAGTCGGATGCCTTCCCGACCCATTTGCGTAGCCATGGGGTTTTGGGGAGACGAGGGTCGGTTCCTTGAAGCGTCTAGCCGGCGGCTTGCCGACTGTTTCCCCCTTCCATACGCACCCATGGGGGGTTTTGGGGAAACGGGGGCCGGTTCCTTGAACCGGGCAGCCGGCGGCTTGTCGGTTGTTCCCCCCTTCCATACGCACCCATGGGGGGTTTTGGGGAAACGGACCGACCTTGAACCGGCCAACCGGCAGCTTGCCGGTTGTTTCCCCCTTACATGCGCACTCATGGGGGGTTTTGGGGAAACGGGGGCCGGTTCCTCGAACCGGCCAACCGACGGCTTGCTGGCTGTTTCCCCCTTACATGCGCACCCATGGGAGGTTTTGGGGAAACGGAGGCCAGTTCCTTGAACCGGCCAGCCGACGGCTTGCCGGTTGTTTCCCCCTTCCATGTGCAGCCATGGGGGTTTTGGGGAAACAGGGGCCGGTTCCTGGAACCGGCCAACCGGCAGCTTGCCGACTGTTTCCCCCTTCCATGCGCACCCATGGGGGGTTTTGGGGAAACGGGGCCGGTTCCTTGAACAGACCAGTCGGCTGTTTCCCCCTTCCACGCGCATGGGGGGTTTTGCGGAAACGAGGGCCGGTTCCTTGAACCGACCAGCCGGCTGTTTCCCCCCCTCCATGCGTAGCCATGGGGGTTTTGGGGAAACAGGGGCTAGTTCCTCGAACCGGCCAACCGGCGGCTTGCCAGCTGTTTCCCCCTTACATGCGCACCCATGGGAGGTTTAGGGAAACGGAGGCCTGTTCCTTGAACCGGCCAGCTGGCGGCTTGCCGACTGTTTCCCCCTTCCATGTGCAGCAATGGGGGTTTTGGGGAAATGGGGGCCGGTTCTTGGAACCGGCCAACCGGCGGCTTGCCAGCTGTTTCCCCCTTCCATGCGCACCCATGGGCGTTTTGGGGAAACGGGGGCCAGTTCCTTGAACCGACCAGCCGATTGTTTCCCCATTCCATGCGCACCCATGGTGGGTTTTGGGGAAACGGGGGCCGGTTCCTTGAACCGTCCAGCCAGCTGTTTCCCCCCCTCCATGCGTAGCCATGGGGGTTTTGGGGAAACAGGGGCCGGTTGCTTGAACCGGCCAGCCGGCGACTTGCCGGTTGTTTCCCCCTCTCCATGCGTAGCCATGGGGGTTTTGGGGAAATGGGGGCCGGTTCCTTGAACTGGCCAGCCGGCGGCTTGCCGGCTGTTTCCCCCTTGCATGCGCACCCATGGGGGGTTTTGGGGAAACAAGGGCCGGTTCCTTGAACCGGCCAGCAGGCGGCTTGCCGGCTGTTTCCCCCCCTCCATGCCTAGCCATGGGGGTTTTGGGGAAACGGGGGCCGGTTCCTTGTACCGGCCAGCCGGCGGCTTGCCGGCTGTTTCCCCCTTGCATGCGCACCCATGGGGGGTTTTGGGGAAACGGGGGCCGGTTCCTTGAACCGGCCAGCAGGCGGCTTGCTGGCTGTTTCCCCCCCTCCATGCCTAGCCATGGGGGTTTTGGGGAAACGGGGACCGGTTCCTTGTACCGGCTAGCCGGCGGCTTGCCGGCTGTTTCCCCCTTCCATTCGCACCTATGGATGGTTTTGGGGAAACTGGGGCCGGCGGCTTGCCGGCTGTTTCCCCCCCTCAATACGCACCCAAGGGGATTTTGGGGGTGCCGGCAACCGGGTTTCCTTACCGATTTGCCGGTGGCGGGCAGGTTACACACCCGACCCATACGTCTAAGTATGGTTTTCGAGGTATGTTGAGGAGTCGATTGTACCTGGGTACTGGTGGCGGTGGCCGATCGTTTTATTAGGCAACCGGCTGATTTTTCCGTGCATCGTCTCGTTTTTCATAGGTTGTGGTCTAGGCGTCCAACGGTCTGAGCTGGTGTGCATGGGCGAGCTTTCCTCCCCTTCGCCTGGGACAGTTGACGTTATGACTTGGGTTGTGTTGAGGAGTCGAACATCTGGCCCCGCCAGCAGATGGACCGAGGTACAGAGAATTGAAAGGTGTTTGTGTGAGCACATCACCAATTGCGGTTGATGGCTCGTTCAACGGAGTCGCCACCTTATTTTTGGGTAGAAAACAAGGAAAACCGGATTGGAAAGTGTCCTTCCACCATCGAAACGATAAAACCACGGGAATCACGTAAAATCGTGTAACTTGAGAGAACTGGATACGGAGCTCAGGGTACTATTGGGGAAGGTGTTAGGCACCCCCAGACAGCCTAGGCATTCCCGGCCTCTCTCCGGCTCTAAAACGTAAAACATGATAGTCAATCCGGCCACGTACGCCCTCACCTTGGAAGACTTTCCAGGGTGTTTAGAGGGATAACCATATCCCTTCCGATGAAAATAAACGAGAATCAAGTAAACAAATGGGAATTGAACAAAGCTGGGATCCATATTGGATCTGGTGGTGAACAGGGGAGAAAAAGATGAGTTTTTGGTGAGCCGACCGCCGGCTACTTGCACCGGTTGACCGGCGGCTGGTCGGCTGCTTTCCCAACCCATTAGCACAGCCATGGGGATTTTGGGGGAACGGGGGCCGGTCCCTTGAACCGGCCAGCCGGCGGCTTGCCGGCTATTTCCTCCTTCTATGCGCAGCCACGGGGGTTTTGGGGAAACAGGGGCCGGTTCCTTAAACCGGCTAGCCGGTGGCTTGCTGGCTGTTTCCCCCTTCCATACGTACCCATGGGGATTTCGGGAAAACGGGGGCCGGTTCCTTGAACGGTGGCTTGCTGGCTGTTTCCCCCCTTCATACGCACCCATTGGGATTTTGGGGAAACAGGGGCTAGTTCCTTGAATCGGCCAGCCGGCGGCTTGCCAGCTGTTTCCCCCTTCCTTTTGCACCCATGGGGGGGGGTTTTGGGGAAGCGGCGGCTTGCCGACTGTTCCCCCTTCCATAGATACCCTTGGGGATTTTGGGGAAATGGGGGCCGGTTCCTTGAACAGGCCAGTCAGCGGCTTGCTGGCTGTTTCCCACCTTCATACGCACCCCATGGGGATTTTGGGGAAATGGGGGCTGATTACTTGAACCGGCCAGTCGGCGGCTTGTCGGCTGTTTCCCCCTTCCTTTTGCACCCATGGGGATTTTGGGGAAACGGTGGCCGGTTCCTTGAACCGGCCAGCCGACGGCTTGCCGACTGTTTCCCCCTTCCTTTTGCACCCATGGAGGGGGTTTTGGGGAAGCGGCAGCCGGTTCGTTGAACCGGCCAGCTGGCGGGTTGCCGGCTGTTTCCCCCTTCCATACGTACCCATGGTGATTTTGGGGAAACGGGGGCCGGTTCCTTGAACAGGCCAGCCGGCGGCTTATTGGATGTTTCCCCCATTCATACGCACCACCCATGGGGATTTTGGGGAAACGGGGGCCGGTTCCTTGAACCGGCTAGCCGGCGGCTTGCCGGCTGTTTCCCCCTTCCTTTTGTACCCATGGGGATTTTGGGGAAACGGGGGTCGGTTCCTTGAAGCGGCCAGTCGGCGGCTTGTCGGCTGTTTCCCCATTCCTTTTGCACCCATGGGGGGGGGGGGGCTTTTGGGAAGCGGCGGCCGAGTCCTTGAACCGGCCAGCCGGCGGCTTGCCGGCTGTTTCCCCCTTCCATAAGTACCCATGGGGATTTTGGGGAAACGGTGGACGGTTCCTTGAACCGGCCAACCGGCGGCTTGCCGGCTGTTTCCCCCTTCCTTTTGCACCCATGGAGGGGGTTTTGGGGAAGCGATGGCCGGTTCCTTGAACCGACCAGCTGGCGGGTTGCCGGCTGTTTCCCCCTTCCATACGTACCCATGGTGATTTTGGGGAAAGGGGGGCCGATTCCTTGAACAGGCCAACCGGCGGCTTGCTGGATGTTTCCGCCATTCATACGCACCCATGGGGACTTTGGGGAAACGGGGGCCGGTTCCTTGAACCGGCTAGCTAGCCGGCGGCTTGCCGGCTGTTTCCCCCTTCCTTTTGTACCCATGGGGATTATGGGGAAACGGGGGCCGGTTCCTTGAAACAGCCAGCCAGCGGCTTGCCGGCTGTTTCCCCCTTCCTTTTGCACCCATGGGGGGGGGGGGTTTTGGGGAAGTGGCGGCCGAGTCCTTGAACCGGCCAGCCGACGGCTTGCCGGCTGTTTCCCCCTTCCATAAGTACCCATGGCGATTTTGGGAAAACGGGGGCCGGTTCCTTGAATAGGCCAGCCGACGGCTTGCTAGCTGTTTCCCCCCTTCATACGCACCCATTGGGATTTTCGGGAAACGGGGGCCGGTTCCTTGAACCGACCAGCCGGCGGCTTGCCGACTATTTCCCCCTTCCTTTTGCACCCATGGGGGTTTTTGGGGAAGCGGCTGCCGGTTCCTTGAACCGGCCATCCAGCGGCTTGCTGGCTATTTCCCCCTTTCATACGTACCCATGGGGATTTTAGGGAAACGGGAGCCGACAGCATGCCGGCTGTTTCCCCCTTCCTTTTGCACCCATGGGGATTTCTGGGAAACGGGGGCCGGTTGCTTGAACCGCCCAGCCGGCTGTTTCCCCCTTCCTTTTGCACCCATGGGGGGTTTTGGGGAAGCGACGGCCGGTTCCTTGAACCGGCCTGCCGGCGGATAGCCGGCTGCTTCCCCCATCCCTTTGTACCCATGGGGGGTTTTGGGGAAGCGGCGGCCGGTCCTTGAAACGGCCTACCGACGGCTAGCCAGCTGCTTCCTCCATCCCTTTGTACCCATGGGGGTTTTGGGGAAGCGGCGGCTAGCCGGCTGCTTCCCCCATCCCTTTGTACCCATGGGGGGTTTTTGGGAAGCGGTGGCCGTTTCCTTGAATCAGCCTACCGGCGACTAGCTGGCTACTTCCCCCATCCCTTTGCACCCATGGGGGTTTTGGGGAAGTGGCGACCGGTTCCTTGAACCGGCCTGCAGGCGGCTAGCTGGCTGCTTCCCCCATCCCTTTGCATCCATGGGGGTTTTGGGGAAGCGACGGCCGGTTCCTTGACCCAGCCTACCGGCGGCTGGCCGGCTGCTTCCGCCATCCCTTTGCACCCATGGGGGGTTTTAGGGACTTACGTTTCTCAGAATAAAATGGAAACTGTCAGGTTGTACGTTTCGTACACCCGAACGGCCACCACCGGCTTCCTTGTCGGTGGCGTCATCCCGGGAATCTTTCCGGGGCATTGAGAGGGTAGACTTACACCTCCCAGAAAAGAAACGGGCACCGTCGGGTTGTACGTGTTCGTACATCCGAATGGCCACCGCCAGCTTCCTTGCCGGTGGCGTCATCCTGGAAATCTTTCCGGGACCCCGAGAAAGACATGTGGGGATCGGATAAAAACTTGTAAAGCTTGTTGGGAAACTTTTGAGTTTCCACGTAAAAAGACCCGACAGAGGGGTCATGACTGAACTAAGCACGACCGGGCCGGGTGGATTAACCTGGCCAGGAGGGTGGCCCCGGTACCTTCGGACGTGTTTCCGAAGGAATGATACCCGGGTCCATCCTCCGGCCGTCCCCTTGCACAGGGAAGGCGTTATGCGGTCAGGGCTCAATGAAACGTAGTAAAAACATACGTAAAACGGCGAGGGTGGAAGGACTTACCTGTAGGGGCATCGTCGACGGGGATCGGAAGTCCTCGCTCCGGTACGGCGAAAAGGCGTCGGGGCCTCGAGCTGCTTTCCTCCTTCGGAATCGGTGGATGGTCGTTTCTCCCGAGGGTGTTAGCCTTCTTCCCAGGAAATCCCGTCCTTCGAAAACCCTTCGCTCCTCCTTCTTCCAGCCTCCTCTCTCTGAAAATTCAAGCCTCTCCTTCCCGAAAATTCAAGCCTGCTCAGTGGTGTAGGGGGGCCGCCCTTTTTATAAGGGGTTACCTTCCTTCTTTGGGGGCACCCGAAGATTGAAGTTGGCGTGATTCCGACTTGATTACGCGGTCCGCGTAATTGGCGGATTTGTGAGATTTACGTGGTTAAATCTCGTCGTATTTTCCTGATTGATTCGGCTTGCCTTCTTGGGTAGCCAACCGGCAACCGCTACATGGCAGGCAAAAGCCGGCTATTTCCCCGATCATTCGCACGAAGATGTGGTTTTTGGGATTCGGGTGCCGCTTCCTTGAAGCGGCTTGTTGGCTCTATCCCCCTAACGTTTTACCAAATGTGGGTTTTTGGGGGTCCGGGTGCCGCTTCCTTGAAGCAGCTTGTCGACGGCAAGCCGGCTCCATCCCCCTAACTTTTTACCAAATGTGGGTTTTTGGGGTCCGGGTGCCGCTTCCTTGAAGCGGCTTCCCGGCGGCAAGCCGACTCCACCCCCCTAACTTTTTACCAGATGTGGGTTTTTGGGGTCCGGGTGCCGCTTCCTTGAAGCGGGCTTACCAGCGGCAAGCCGACTCCACCCCCCCTTTAAGCATGGGGTCAACAACTATCTCCCCCTTTTTGTCAATATCAAAATACATATCACAAAGATCCTAAATTAAATGATCTCTGATGTAATCATGGAGCAAAAGAAAATTTTAAAAAAATCTCTATGTATGAATAATGAAATTTCTAACAAAATCTAAAATTCTATAAAATACTTTAAAATTTAAATACTCCCACTACATAAATGCCATAAAAATTTAAATGTCAATAAATTAAATTAAATGCTCCCTGTATATAAATGCTATGAAAATTTAAATATATCAATAGGATGTATCAAGTGATCCATGCGTCATCATTTTGTTTCAAAATTTGCTCCATTTTCATTCTTGAAACTCCACTTCAATAATGAAATTTTCTCAATAATGAAAATTTCAATCCTATTGATCACCAAATCAATCATGAGGCTTAAATAACAAGTGTCTAGTGATTGTGCAAATTTTCAATCCAAACATTAGGCATATCATTTATTATTTTCTATTAAGCCTATAATAACAAGATATATAATGAAGGAATTTTCAGACTTTCTTAATTATTCATGTAACGAGCTTTAGGTCAATGACTCCCAGATCAGTTGACCTTAGGGCATTAGGCGTATGAAATTTTGATCATTCATGACATTTACCCTCTAGTACATGTTTCTTAGGAGACATTTCGTAGACTTTATAAACTACTTATGTAATGAGCTTTGTGTCAATGACTCCCAGATTAGTTGATCTTAGGGCACTAGGTGTTGAGACACATTTACAGACTTAATTGCTCAAGTAGTCTAGGTCATACATTTGGAGTTTTAGTTTCTTCACATGTACATTATATTTTCAATATAATAGCTACAATATTTATATGATTTCCATAGTCAAGGATTGAATGTGTAAAGTGAGAAGGCATAGTAATTTTCACCAACAATCTTAACAGGCTATTTTTCGGACTTTATTTCCATCATAAGTACCCTAAGGTTCTTTCCTCTATCAGATCAGTTCATTGAATTTCAATAGAACTCACTTATCCACTAATGATTCATCAATTAATCACATGAACAATAGTTAAAGGAAATAAAACCACAAAATGACAGAAATGATAGCAAAAAGAAAATATTTTAATTTTAATTTTAATTTTAATTTTTTTTTAATTATAAAATAACAAAAAGAAATTAATATTTACTTAATATTGTCATGCTCGAATGACTTTTGGTATTTTTAAGAATAGGTCAATTTTAATAAGACTGTCTAAAAGGTTTTAAAGGGAAAATTTTTTGAATTTTTCTGCAAAATAGATAAGTGTTCAATGGAATTTCCTATCAATAGGACATACCTGAGTTTCCTAAGAGCTACCAAATGAGACCACTTGATATGATCGGGTGCTACCACTACACCAAAAGCTCAAACTAATAGTTAATCTGTTAAAGAAACAGTAAATATACCAGAATATCTAGTTGACAATTAGCTTACATCACTTAGCCGACAAATTCTGAGTTCTCTTCTAATCTTCAAAAATTGTCTTTCATCCAATGGCTTTATGAAAATATCTGCAAGTTGTTCTTATGAAGATACAAATTTTAAGACAATATTTTTCTTTAAAACATGATCCCTAAGAAAGTGATGTCTGACTTCAATATGCTTAGCCCTAGAATGCAATACATGATTTTTAGATAAATTAATAACACAACTACTATCACAGAAAATTTCAGTGGGATCAAAAGTGACTCCAAAATCCTTCAAGGCTTGTCTCATCCATAAAATTTGGGCACAACATAATGCAGTAGTAACATACTCTGCTTCAGTGGTAGTAAGTGCCACACAATTTTTCTTTTTATTAAACCAAGAGACCAAAGAGTTCCCTAGTAATTGACACATACCACTAGTACTCTTTCTTTCAGATTTACAACCTACAAAATTTGCATCACTATAAGTTGTTAAATTAAATGAACTATTTTTGGAATAAAATAGTCCAAAATTTACAATACTATGCAGGTATCTAATAATTCTTTTAACAGCAATTAAATGAGATTCTTTAGGTTTAGCTTGAAACCTCACACAAGCACAAACACTAAACATTATGTCAGGTCTACTTGCTATTAAATATAGAAGAGCACCAATCTTACTTTTATAGGTTTTAGTATCAACACTTTTACCTTGAGTATCAGCATCTAATTTAATAGATGTGCTCATTGGAGTACCTATTGATTTACATTTTTCCATATTGAACATTTTTAGTAAACTACATGTATATTTTTCTTGTCAAATGAAGGTTCCATGTTCCATTTGCTTGATCTGCAAACCTAAAAAGAAGGTTAACTCTCTCATCATGCTCATCTCAAATTGACTCTTCATTGTATTTTCAAAATCCTTGCACAAAGAGTCATTAGTATAACCAAAAATAATATCATCAACATATATCTCAACAATAATAGTATCTTTATTTTCAGTTTTAATAAAGAGTGTTTTATCAACTTTGCCAACATTAAATTTATTTCCTAACAAAAAATCCCTTAACCTTTCATACCATGATCTTGGAGCTTGTTTTAAACCATATAAAGCTTTCTTCAACTTAAAGATATGGTCTGGATATTTTTCATTCTCAAAACTAGGTGACTGTTTCACATATACTTTTTGTTTAAAAAATCCATTTAGAAATGCACTTTTAACATCCATTTGATAAAGCTTGAAATTCATATAGCAGGCATAAGCTAGTAACATCTGGATGCACTCCATTCTTGCCACAGGTGCAAATGTTTCATCATAGTCAAGACCTTCTTCCTATGTATATCCTTGAGCTACTAATCTAGCTTTATTCCTCACAACATTTCCAAATTCATCTAATTTATTCTAGAATACCCATTTAGTTCCAATAATTGAATGTTCTTTAGGCTTTGAAACTAAGTCCCAAACATCATTTCTTATGAATTGATTTAACTCTTCTTGCATGGCCAGCATCCAATATTCATCTTGACATGCATCATCCACATTTTTTGGTTCAATTTGTGAGACGAATGCACATGCTCCATAGATATTTATTCTGAATCTGGTTTGAACTCCTTTTGAAATATCTCCAATAATTTGTTCTTTTGGATGACTTGAGATATATTTCCAAGAATTTCTTTCTTCAGGTGTCAAATCCGTTGAATTCTTATCATTTCAATTTTCTTCCTTCTCAAACACCTCATCATCAAAAACTCTTCCATTTACAATTTCCTATAAATTCTCATCGAAGTCAACATGTAAAGTCTCCTCCACAGTTTTAGAAGACTTATTATTCTCAGACACCTCATCATTAGAAACTCTTCCATTTGCAATTTCCTATAAATTCTAATCAAAGTCAACATGTAAAGTCTCCTCCATAGTTTTAGAAGACTTATTATAAACTCTATATGCTTTACTTCTTTGAGAATAACCAATAAAAATTCCTAACTGAAATTTTACATCAAAATTATCTTTATTATCCTTTGTATTTA
The DNA here is from genome assembly GCA_024699675.1 of Amphibolis antarctica. Lineage (NCBI taxonomy): Eukaryota > Viridiplantae > Streptophyta > Magnoliopsida > Alismatales > Cymodoceaceae > Amphibolis > Amphibolis antarctica. Next base: position 18,916 of record JAMKPZ010000223.1, read on the forward strand.
GAATATAGCATTTACAGCCAAAGGGTTTTAAAAAAGATACCTTAGGAATTTTACCATACCATAGCTCATATGGAGTTTTATTTAAAAAGGTTCTAATGTGAACACAATTGATTATAAAGCATGCAATGTTCACAGCTTCAGCCCAAAAGTGATTTGGCAAATGATTCTCATTAATCTTAGTTCTAGCCATTTCCTAGAGTGATCTATTTTTCCTTTCAGCAACACTATTTTGTGAAGGAGCTCCTCGAAATGAATATATGTGATCAATACCCAAGTCATCATAGAACTTATCCATTTCTTTATTTTCAAATTCTCCTCCATGATCACTTCTAATCTTCTAAATTTTCAGTCCCTTTTCATTTGGAACCCTATTGCAAAATTTCTTGAATTCACCTAGAACATCATTTTTATGTGCAACAAAGAAAACCCAAGTAAATCTAGAAAAATCATTAATTAGTACAAGAGTATATCTTTTTCCTCCAATAATTAAAGTTTGAGTGGGTCCAAACAAATCTGTATGAATTAGCTCTAGCAATCTTTTAGATGAAACCATATCTACAGATTTAAAAGAACTTCTTTTCTATTTACCTAACTAGCAAGCATCACATGTTTTATCTTTAGAGAATTTAATATTAGGTAAGCCTCTAACAAGATTGTGTTTCAATAATTTATTTATTAATCTCATATTTGCATGTCCTAATCTTTTATGCCATCACCAAGCATCATTACTATTACAAGCAATTAAGCATGCACTAGATGACTTAGTATCTGCAGGAAGCTTCAGTACATGCACATTTCCCTTTCTTTTAGCAATAAATTTTGTTTCATTTGTTTTCTTGTAGATAATAAAAAATTTATTTGATTCAAATAGAATTTTATAGCCATTATCCTCTAACTAAGTAATACTAAACAGATTATGTCCTAAGCCTTCTACAAATAGAACATCATTGATAAAATTATCTATTGAATGTTTTGAATTTTCTAGAAAACTGCATGTCTGATAATGCCTGTTTGATAGCTTGTAATGATGCATCTTGGGTATGGCATAGAAGGTTAGGATATGTCAACATGAAAACCATTAGAAAACTGTCTAAAAAAATCTTGTTAGAGGGTTGCCAAATGAAAAATTTGAAAAAGATAAATTATATGAAGCATGCCAAGTAAGTAAGCAAACAAAATCATCCTTTAAAAGCTTTAAGGAAATAACAACTAAAAGAGAACTAGAATTGCTGCATATGGATTTATTTGGACTTACCCAAACATTGAGTTTAGGTGGTAAAAAATATGTATATGTAATTGTAGATGATTTCAATAGATTTATATGGACTATATTTCTATCACATAAGAATGATGCATTTAGTGAATTTAAAAATTTCTATGTAAGAATACAAAATTAAAAGGAAGAAAATATTAAAAGAATTAGGAGTGACCATGGTGGGGAATTTGAAAATGAATTTTTTGAAAACTTTTGTAATGAGATGGGGATAAACCATGAGTTCTCATGCCTAAGAACCCCTCAACAAAATGGAGTTGTTGAGAAAAAAAAAAAAAGCATTTAGGAAATGGCTAGAACCTTGATAAATGAGGCCAACCTTCCTATGTTCCTATGGGCTGAGGCAATTTATACATCTTGTTATATAATAAACAGAGTTCACATTAAATCTATCTTAAACAAAACCCATTTTGAACTGTGGTATGGAAGATCACCTAATGTGGGATACTTTAAAACATATGGAAGCAAATGCTTTGTATTGAATACTAGTGATAAAAGAGATAAGTTTGATAAGGAAACAATAGAAGGAAAAATGGTAGGCTATTCAACAAATAGTAAGGGCTATAAAGTATATATTGAAAAACATAGAAAAGTCATAGAATCCATTCATGTTACTTTTGATGAATCTTTAGAAAGTAAAATTGAAAAATTAATAATAGACAGCGGTGATGAGGAAATTGAAGAAAATTCAATTGATATTAAAATACAAGATAAAAACTGGAAGTTCACTCCCAATCACCCACAAGAACTGATTATGGGTGATATTTCTAAAGGAGTGCAAACTAGAAGCAAAGTTATTGAAGAATGTCAATATTGTGCTTTTGTGTCAACAATTGAACCTAAAAACATAATTGAAGCATTAAAAGATGAATTCTGGATTAATGCTATGCAAGAAGAACTAGATCAATTTAAAAAATGTGAAGTATGGGAACTGGTAGAGAGACCTGTTGATAGAGATCTCATAGGATCTAAATGGGTCTTCAGAAATAAGTTAGATGAAGATGGGAAGGTAGTTAGAAACAAGGCTAGGTTGGTAGCACAAGGTTACAATCAACAAGAAGGTATAGATTATGATGAAACCTTTGCACCAGTAGCTAGAATGGACTCAATTAGAATCTTGTTAGCATATGCAAGTCATTATGGATTCAAATTATTTCAAATGGATGTTAAGAGTGCCTTCTTGAATGGACACATTCAGGAAGAAGTTTTTGTTAAACAACCCCTAGGTTTTGAAGATAATGAACATCCAAATCATGTTTTTAAGTTGAAGAAAGCTCTTTATGGACTCAAGCAAGCTCCACGATCCTAGTATGAGAGATTAAGAGACTTTCTTAAGGAAAAAGGCTTTGAGATTGAGAAGGTAGATAAAACCATATTTATTAGGAAAAACGAAAACCACATACTGCTTATTCAAATTTATGTTGATGATATTATTTTTGGTTCCACTGATGAGAAATTAGCCCATGAGTTTGGAAACACCATGCAAAAAGAATTTGAAATGAGTATGATAGGAGAATTATCCTTCTTTCTTGGTTTGCAAATTAAGCAATTTGAAAATGGCATCTTCATCAACCAAGAAAAATACCGTAGGGAGTTATTAAAAAAATTTGAAATGGAATTAAGCAAAGAAATAGGCACACCCATGGGATCAATGTTCAAACTCAAAAGTGTGCATTTTATTGATATTAATTCTTGTGTTTTAATGAGTTTTTTTTGCATTCTGCATTGAATTATGATGATTACAAGGTTAACTATACTTTTGAGCAGTATGCATGATTATTCACTTTAATGACGCATGAATTACGTTTTGAGTCGTTAATTATGTTTATGTTTATTACCTATTGAGAAAGGAATGAATGATTGACATTTGACTCTGTAGGTTGCTAATAGAATGATTAATATACAAAGAAAAACTCATGATTTATGCTTAAATGCAAGTCTGAGGGTTAAATTGTTTACCCACGGACTTATCCATGGGTTATCCTATTTACCCTCGGACCATTCTGTGAGCGTTAAGGGTTTACCCACGAACTTACACGAGGGTAACTGGTTTACCCTCTGTACCCTGTTTTGTGCAATGAATTTCATTGATATTAAAGTAATTGTAATTACAGTTAAGATCTAAATGTTATGAATTATTTCTCCTATAATATGATGTGTTTCACGAAAAGTATTTCTTAAGTATTTGCAGGGAAATTCAATAAGTAACTGAGGATGCATAACAGAGAAAAATTAAATATTAATTCAGCTACAGCTCAACCATGAAGAACATGGATGGACAGGCTGAAGTAGTGGATTGCATGGGATGATCTCACATGTCCGGACGTGCACCACGCCCTTGTTAACTATCAACTCGTGAAATGCCAATCCTCCCACCTATAAAACAATCCCATAGCCTTGAAACTAAGCCCCCCTCTTCTTCCTTCATCCACCATTTACAGAGCATTTTTCATCTTCTCCATCTTCCAACCTCCACCCACTCATCTCTTCCGAGAGGAGATTGACGACCTCTTCTTCTCCAATCATTTGTGTAGTGTATTTATTATTCTTTTCTCAACCTGAGCATATCCTTGAAGGAGAGACTCTCGGCGCCGGCTGCTTCCTCCTTTACTCCTTGGTGTAATTGCGAATTGACACCCCAAAATCTCACTACAAGGTCGAAAGGAAGGCCTGCCAGATCGACAACCTAGTGGACCGGAAGTAAAGACAAAGAGAAGTTCCTAGCCTAAGCAAGTTTCGAAGGGATGAATTACAGTGAAGCATTAGGTGTTCTTTCCATTTTTATTTTCTTTATTTTACTTTATGTTTTGACAATTATACTCAAATCTACAATCACACACTTTATCAACTTAGTTACGGTAATTAGAATATGTTTTTATATTTGCTGTAATGTTGAATGTTGCATTCTTACTTTTACAAGTTGTTTGTATTGTACTGTGTTTCTTGCATTGTATCATGTGTTGTGTTTTGAAATATATAAAAGGACTAAAAATATAATCATTCAACTCTTAGAAGTTTCAGCCAATTTGAATCATGCTGTTTTTACATCTGAAACTCATGATTATCGCACTACCCATGTGTAAGTTCGAGGGTAGAGACGTTTACCCACGAGCTACCTCGAGGATTATTCCTTCCGATAAAGCAAGCGAGAATCCAGCAATGCAAGGATTCACGCAAGATTCGATGAGAAAAGGGGAGAGAAAGGCATGGCGGTCACCATTATGGACCTTTGGCTGAAGAGCTGGAGATCTGATGAGATAGCCTACACTGGACTACTGGGTATGGGGACCGGCATCCACCTAACATTCTACCCCTCCTATTGGGGACAAGGGTTCATGCACCCAGTTTGGCCAGGGTCGATAAGGACTCGTGCTGACGGCCTCATCCTGGAAGACTTGCCATGGCATCGGGAGGGTAGCTTTACTCCTCCCGATAAAGGGAAACCGTGCGGGTGTACATACTCATACACCCAACATGGTGGCGTCGGCAAGGATACATGCCGAAAGCCTCATCCTAGAAGACTTTCTAGGGCATTGGGAGGGCAGCTTTGCTCCTCCCGGAAAAGGAGAACCGTGCAGGTGTACATACTCATACACCCGGCATGGCGGCGTTGACAAGGATACATGCCGACGGCCTCATCCCAGAAGCCTTTCGGGGGCATCAGGAGGGCAACTTTGCTCCTCCCAAAAAAGGAGAACCGTTCGAGTGTACATACTCATACACCTGACATGGCGGTGTCGGCAAGGATACATGCTGACGGCCTCATCCCAAAAGACTTTTTGAGGCATCAGGAGGGCAGCTTTGCTCCTCCCGAAAAAGGAGAACCGTGTGGGTGTACGTACACACCTGGCATAGCGGTGTCGGCAAGGATACATGCTGACGGCCTCATCCCAGAAGACTTTCCGGGGCATCGGGAGGGTAGCTTTGCTCCTCTCGGAAAGACAAGCGAGAAGTAGGTGAAATGCAAATATGGACGCAGTAGCCACTGCTAGGTCCTCTAGCTGAAGAGTCAGAAGTCTAGTGGGTCTACTCATCTACCTATTGGTCATTCAGGTATGCGACCGGATGTACACCCAGTATGTTGCCTTGACTTTCGGGTGCAGAGACCCATGCACCCAGTCTCGAAAGACGGGAGAGGTAGACACCTTCAGGGAGACGATCATTTGTAAGTGGAGATGACTCATCTAATGGTGGCTTGAGATTTCAAAGAGAGATACAGAAAACCCAACGGCATGAGCGTAAAACTCGTAAGAAAATACGACCTTCCGTATGAAAGCCTAATAGATGGACTGTGACTAGACCGATCTTGACCCACACCAGGTGGATTTACCTGGTTAGGGAGGAAGGATGTTGGTACCTTTGGAAGCGTATCCGAAGGAATGAGACTCGGGCATGTCCTTCGATCGTTCCTAGCATGGGGAAGGTCCAGTTCGGTCAGGGTTACAGGACATACGACGCTAAGTAGGAAAGCATAACGGCAAGGGATAAGGGGCTTACCTACAAGGAAATGCTGGTGGTGGTTGAAAGGCCTTGCTCTAGTGCGCCCAGCGACACCTCTTTCTTCAGCGGGTTTGGGAACCGGACATCAATGCTCCGAGCAGCTCTCCTCCAAAAGCACTCATTCCAGAATGTCAAAAAAGCCCCTTCTTTTCCATGGAATGGAAGGCCCTTTATATAGGGAATTACCTTCCATTTTGGGTGATCCTAGGATGGAAACTCTGTGTACGTTTCGGTTTAATCCTGTGATTCGCGTGAGTGATTGATTAATGGTGAGATTTAAGTGATTAAGTGATTAAATCTCACTGTATCTCAGCATTCTGGTTTGAATGTTTCACCGGCACAAGATTGAATGGTTTGAATGTTTTAGCCGTGGTTGATGGGCTGGTAACTAGGTGAGAGATATCGATATGTGGTAGGAGCGTAGCCCATGGTTCGGGGGAAAAGGCCGTGATGGGTAGCCAGGATTGTGTGTCAGCTTATGACCTAGCCGCTGTGTACTTCACCCCAGAACTCAGCCTCGACTGACTGGGGACGCAGTATTGGGCCTTACCCTATGGCCATCGTAACCTTACAAACTTCACTTTACACCTAGCTATAAACTTTACGAGCTTTACTCTATGCCTGACCGTAATGTTACGGGCTTTACTCTATGACCCGCCGTAACATTACAGACTTCACCTTATGCCCTGCCTAGAAACGGTACTTTCATCTTGGAAAGCCTTATATTCACGGAAGTTTCGTGTAGCTGATGCACCTGTCGTAGAGAATCGCCAAGGTCGATAAGGACTCAGGCTAACGGCCTTATCCTGGAAGACTTGCCATGGCATCGGGAGGGCAGCTTTACTCCTCCCGATAAAGGGAAACCGTGCGGGTGTACATACTCATATACCCGACATGGTGGCGTCGGCAAGGATACATGCCGACAGCCTCATCCTAGAATACTTTCTGGGGCATTGGGAGGGCAGCTTTGCTCCTCCCGGAAAAGGAGAACCGTGCAGGTGTACATACTCATACACCCGGCATGGCGACGTTGACAAGAATACATGCCGATGGCCTCATCCCAGAAGCCTTTCCGGGGCATCGGGAGGGCAACTTTGCTCCTCTAGGAAAAGGAGAACCGTTCGAGTGTACATACTCATACACCCGACATGGCGGTGTCGGCAAGGATACATGCTGACGACCTCATCCCAAAAGACTTTCTGAGGCATCGGGAGGGTAGCTTTGCTCCTCCCGGAAAAGGAGAACCGTGTGGGTGTACGTACACACCTGGCATAGTAGTGTTGGCAAGGATACATGCTGACGGCCTCATCCCAGAAGACTTTCCAGGGCATCGAGAGGGTAGCTTTGCTCCTCTCGGAAAGACAAGCGAGAAGTAGGTGAAATGCAAATATGGACGCAATAGCCACTACTACAGACCTCTACCTGAAGAGTCAGAAGTCTAGTGGGTCTACTCATCTACCTATTGGTCATTCAGGTATGCGACCGGATGTACACCCGGTATGTTGCCTTGACTTCCGGGTGCAGAGACCCATGCACCTAGTCTTGAAAGACGGGAGAGGTAGACACCTTCAGGGAGACGATCATTTGTAAGTGGAGATGACTCATCTAATGGTGGCTTGAGATTTCAAAGAGAGATACAGAAAACCCAATGGCATGAGCGTAAAACTCGTAAGAAAATACGACCTTCCATATGAAAGCCTAATAGATGGACTGTGACTGGACCGATCTCGACCCACACTAGGTGCATTTACCTGGTCGGGGAGGAAGGATGTCGGTACCTTCGGAAGCGTATCCGAAGGAATGAGACTCGGGCATGTCCTTCGATCATTCCTAGCATGGGGAAGGTCCAGTTCGGTCAGGGTTACAGGACATACGACGCTAAGTAGGAAAGCATAACGGCAAGGGATAAGGGGCTTAGCTACAAGGAAATGCCGGTGGTGGTCGAAAGGCCTTGCTCTAGTGTGCCCAGCGACACCTCTTTCTTCAACGGGTTTGGGAACCGAACATCAATGCTCCGAGCAGCTCTCCTCCAAAAGCACTCATTCCAGACCATCAAAAAAGCCCCTTCTTTTCCATGGAATGGAAGGCCCTTTATATAGGGAATTACCTTCCATTTTGGGTGATCCCAGGATGGAAACTCTGTGTACGTTTCGGTTTAATCCTGTGATTCGCGTGAGTGATTGATTAATGGTGAGATTTAAGTGATTAAGTGATTAAATCTCACTGTATCTCAGCATTCTGGTTTGAATGTTTCACCGGCACAAGATTGAATGGTTTGAATGTTTTAGCCATGGCTGATGGGCTGGTAGCCAGGTGAGAGATATCGATATGTGGTAGGAGCGTAGCCCATGGTTCAGGGGAAAAGGCCGTGATGGGTAGCCGGGATTGTGTGTTAGCTTATGACCTAGCCACCGTGTACTTCACCCCAGAACTCAGCCTCGACCGACTAGGGACGCAGTATTGGGCCTTACCCTACGACCATCGTAACCTTACAAACTTTACTTTACACCTAGCTATAAACTTTATGAGCTTTACTCTATGCCTGACCGTAATGTTATGGGCTTTACTCTATGACTCGCCGTAACATTACAGACTTCACCTTATGCCCTGCCTAGAAACGGTACTTTCATCTTGGAAAGCCTTATATTCACGGAAGTTTCGTGTAGCTAATGCACCTGTCATAGAGAATCGCCAAGTGGTAGTGGGAGTTCTGTCCTAGGCACAGAACTACTAACTGTTCTTCTCTCCTTTGGCGGGCGGCGGGCGCGCTACCGAGTACCTGCAGGTTGGCTAATGACTACCTGTGAGCCGGCCACCATGCTCTTTCGCCAAGTCCTTCGCAAGGGCGAAGGGGAATCCTCCTTGCCTGAGGAAGAGTTGGGGAACTGGCCACCAGGGTGGTATACCAGGGTGCTGGGTGATTTACCCGGCAACCGATGAGTGTTAAGCATGGGGGTCAACAATATTTAATCAATTGTTTCACTTAATTGAAGTCACCAATTCAGCTAAACACCAAGCAAAAACTAATCCCTGTGGACAAACCCGTACTTGCACACTAATTACATCTGAACCCGTGCACTTGCGGTGAATTAAAATATTTCACACACACAATTTATATAAGAAAAGAATTACAAGGTGCAGTGTTGAGGTGAAACAAGTTTTTGGCGTCGTTGCTGAGGATTGCTTAATTTCTTGCAATTGGTGTTGCTTTTTGCTATTTTGGTGTTAGCTAGGGCTGCAACATGATTTATGTGCATTACTGCTGTTAAATTCTATTTCATAGTCTTATTGCTATTCCAGAGTAGAGTCTTGTATTTAAATTCTGAATTACATAATGGACTCATATAACTCATATAGGGGTGATTTTGGGATTGTTCTAAGGACTAGTTATGAGGATTATAATTATTCTAATTGTGTTAGAAGAGATTATTTACCTATGGAGTTTAATGACTACTCTTCACAGTATGATTTAGAAGGATTTAATGTTAAATCCCAAAATAAATACAACTGGAATGATAATTCTAATTTATGGGACTGTAATGGCAATTTAGGAAGGCAGAATTATTATTCAAAGTATAATCATATGAACGAAAATCAAAATTACCAATCAAATATATCACTACAACTCCAGTAAGTAATGGATAAACTAGATGAAACAATACGAAATACTGAAGAGTATAACAGACTGAATGAATTACAAAATGAAAATTATTCAAATTGGTCAATCTGATAAGATGATTAGAGTGTTGAAAGTACTGATACAGGTATATCAAATCTTGGAGATAATTTACCAATTAATATTGGAATCGATCAGATTTATATTAAGCAAAGAATATCACAAGAATTTGAAAAATTGCTAAATAGATATGATGAATCAATACAGAAAATGAAAGACAGTGAAATGTTTAATGAATATGAAAATAATGATTTTAATTGGGTGAACTCAAATGGAAATCAGAATTATCTAGAGGTGAATTCATTAGAAAACATTTCATATACAAAGAAGAATATACAACCATTTGAGGTAATGGAAGAAAATCAATATAATGATATAACTGCATTTAATCATATGGAGAAGTTAGATGAAATTCAAAGATCCATTGACTTATTTATAAAGAACTCTAATTTATCTGAACAAGATGAAAATTTCCAGCAGGAACCTATAGATACTTGTGCACCATTCACACAAAATCAGTTCTATAGAGCTGCAAAAGCTAAAAATTTTTAGGAAAAAGATCAAATCTGGGAAGGGTATGAATTACTTGATTATTTGGTAAGAGACTGTTCAGTTGGACCATCTAAGGTTATGAACAACCCCATTTCCAAAAATATAGCAGAGTCATCTGAGGTGTTAGCCACCCTTAACTTAGAAGGAGATTTTAATGCTCCTGTAGCAGACAATGTATTAAAAGGAGAATCAAAAGATGTAAGTATAATATTAAGATCTGGTGTCACTTATGAAGGTCCAAAAGAGGATGATAAAGAAGAACAAATTAAAGACAATTTTACAAAGAAAGAGGAAATTAAAGAAAAATCTAGTCCACAAAACAAAGCTGATGCTAAGTTAGAGGATAATATAGAATCTAAAAATAGTAAAGAATCTAAAAATAGTAATGAAATTGAAAAGAAAGATGTTATAAATGAAGAGAAGTTAACAAATGAAAAGCACTTTCCATTTCCATATAGGATGAGAAATGTTAAGGATCAAGAAATGGAACAAATCAGTAAAATATTTGAACAAGTTAAAGTCAATATCCAATTATTGGAAATTATTAGACAAGTTCCTTCTTATGCCAAATATCTTAAAACTCTTTGTACCAAGAATAGAAGGAAGAAAATCTTAAAAAAGGCATTTTCAGCTAAAGAGGTAAGCTCCATGTTAATTAATCCTGTACCTGAAAAATTAAACAATACATGAACTCCTGTTATTTCCTGCTATATAGGGGATTGTTATTTTAATACACTGTTAATAGACTTAGGAGCTGAAATTAATGTCATACCTAGTTCTATTTATGAGAAGTTAAAATTGGATAATATCAAACCTACAAGAACAGTGATTCAGCTAGCAGATAAATCCATAACAATACCTTTAGGAAAAGTGGAAAATATTTTGGTAAGGGTTATGGAGTTTGTCTACCTTGTTGATTTTACTGTAATGGAAACAAAAGCTTCAAGTATAACTCAAGATCAAGCTATAATAATTTTGGGAAGACCATTTTTAGCTACAGCTGATGCTTGCATAAGTTATAGAAATGGTTGGATGGAATTAGCTTGGGGTGATCAAAAGTTAGAACTAAATATTTTCAGTAAGGTTAAGAAGAATTTTAAAGAGCTTCAATTTAAACATTTTAAGGTTACTCTAATCAAAACTTTTAAAATAGATGAGGACTTAAATGTAGAGGAATTAGATCATGTTGAAAAATGTATAATATCGAATGAAGAAATGTTGAAAGAGGAAATCTCTGAGCAAACTGAGAATATGGATGCAAATGAAGAACAATTTGAAAAAGATAAAGAATCATTAACTTTAGAATACCCGGTGTTTGAGTTGAAACCACTTTTAGAAAATTTAAAATATGTATTTTTGGAGAATAATGAGAATCTACCAGTCATTATTGCTTCTAATTTAACATCAATACAAATAGAAAATCTTTTAAAAGTGTTGAGAAAGCATAAGAGAGCAATAGGATGGCAGATGTCAGACATAAAAGGTATAAGTTCAATTATTTGCCAACATAGGATTAATCTGGAATCTGAAATTAAACCTGTTAGGCAACCATAGAGAAGATTAAATCCAAAAATTAAAGAGATTGTTAAAAGGAAATTCTGAAATGGTTAGACAATGACATAATTTATCCAATATCTAATAGTTCTTGGGTGAGTCCAGTTCAGGTAGTACCAAAAAAATTTGGGATAACAGTTGTGGAAAACGACAACAAGGAATTAGTTCCAACTAGAGTTCAAGCTGGTTGGAGGGTTTGTATAGATTACAGAAGACTGAATGCAGCAACTAGGAAGGATCACTTTCCTTTGCCTTTTATAGATCAAATGTTAGAAAAATTGGTAGGGCATGAGTATTATTGTTTCCTAGATGGCTATTCAGGTTATAATCAAATCCCTATTTCACTTGACGATTGTTGACCCCCATGCTTAACACTTATCGGGTGCTGGGTAAATCACCCGACAACCCACTGACACGTTGGTATACCACCCGACGGCCAGTTCCCCAACTCTTCCTCGGGCAAGGAAGATTCCCCTTTGCCCTTGCGAAGGACTTGGCGGAAGAGCACGACGGCCAGCTCACAAGTAGCCGGTAGCCAACCTACAAGTACCCAGTAGCACGACCACCACCCACCAAAGGAGAGAAGAACGGTCGGCAGTTCCGCGTCCAGGACAGAACCCCCACTACCACTCGGTGATTCTCTGCGACAGGTGCATCGGCTAGATGGAACTTCCATGAATAAATGGCTTTCCGAGACGAAAGTATTATTTCCAGGCATAGCAAAGTAAAGTCTATAAGGTCACAACGGCCATTGGGTAAAGCTCAGTACCATGTCCCCACTCAACTAAGACTGAGTTTCGGGGCCAAGAATACGGCTGTTGGGTCATAGGCCGACACACAATCCCGGCTACCTGCCATGACATTTTCTCCCGAACTACGAGCTATGCTCTTTCCACGTGCCAATTCCTCTTACCTAGCCATTGGCATGTTTGCCATGGCCGCCGACTAACACTTGGGGGAATAATTTAAATAATAATGTCAAGATATGGCGAGATTTAATTTCTTAAATCTTGCAATCAATCACTCACACGGATCACGGGATTAAACTAAAACGTACATAGGGTTTCCATCCTGGGATCACCCAAAACGGAAGGTAATTCCCTATATAAAGGGCCCTCCATTCCATGCAAAAAAAGGAGCTTTTTCAACATTCTAGAGGGGTGCTTTTGGAGGAGAGCTACTCGAAGCGCACAAGTCTTCCACCGACGTCTTGTTCCCAAACCCACTGAAGGACAAGGTATCACTAGGCGCACCAGAGCAAGGCCTTCCGACCACTGCCGGCGTTTCCATGCAAGTAAGCCCCTTATCCTTCGCTGTCATGCCTTTTGACTTAGCATTGTATGTCCCATAACCCTGACGGACTTGACCTTCCCCATGCAAGGGGAAAGGTCGAAGGACATGCCTAGGTCTCATTCCTTTGGATACACTTCCGAAGGTACTGACATCCTTCCTCCCCACCGAGTAAATCCACCTAGTGCAGGTCGAGATCGGTCCGGTCATGGTTCATCTATCGGGTTTTCATACGGAAGCCCGTATTTTCTTACGAGTTTTACGTTCATACCGTTGGGTTTTCCGTATCTCTCTTTAAAATCTCAAGCCACCATCAAATGAGTCATCTCTGCTTATAGACAACCGTTTCCCCGAAGGTGTCTGCCTCTCCCGTCTTTTGGGATTGGGTGCATGAGTCCTTGCACGAGGAAGTCAAGGTGACATACCGGGCATACATTCGACCCCATACCCGGATGACTGGTAGGTAGATGGGTAGACCCACCAGACTTCTGACTCTTCAGCCAGAGGTTCGTAGTGGTGGCTACTGTGTCCATATCTGTATTTCACCTGCTTCTCACTTGTCTTTCCGGGAGGAGCAAAGCTACCCTCCCAATGCCCCAGAAAGTCTTCCGGGATGAGGCCGTCGGCATGCATCCTTACCGATGCCACCATGCCGGGTGTATGAGTATGTACACCCACACGGTTCCCCTTTTCTAGGAGGAGCAAAGCTGCCCTCCCAATGCCCTGGAAAGTCTTTCGAGATGAGGCCGTCAGCATGCATCCTTACTGACGCCGTCGTGCCGAGTGTTTTAATATGTACACCTGCACGGTTCCCCTTTTTCGAGAGGAGTAAAGCTGCGCTCCTGATGCCCCGGAAAGTCTTCTGGGATGAGGCCATCAGCATGCATCCTTATCAATGCCACCGTGCCGGGTGTATGAGTATGTACACCCGCACGGTTCCCCTTTTCCGAGAGGAGCAAAGCTGCCCTCCCGATGCCCTGGAAAGTCTTCCGGGATGAGGCCGTCAGCATGCATCCTTGCCGACGCCACCATGCCGGGTGTATGAGTATGTACACTCGCATGGTTTCCCTTTACGAGAGGAGCAAAGTTGCCCTCCCGATGCCCTAGAAAGCCTTCCAGGATGAGGCCGTCGGCATGTATCCTTGCCGACACCGCCGTGCCAGGTGTATGACCACGTACACCTAGATGGTTCCCCTTTATCGGGAGAAGCAAAGCTACCCTCTCGATGCCCAGGAAAGTCTTCTAGGATGAGGCCATCGGCATGAGACCTTGCCAACCCCGGTCGAACTGGGTGCATGAATCCTTGCCCCCAGTAGGAGAGGTAGAATGTCAAGCGGATGCTAGTCCCTGTACCCAGTCGTCCGACGTTGCAGCCGACTAACTCACCAGACCTCTGGCTCTTCAGCCAACGACCCAAAATGGTGACCACCATGCCTTTTTCTCCTATTTTATCACCGGATCCCACGGGTATCCTCGCACTGGCGAGTTCTCACTTGCTTTACCAAAAGGAATAAGACTATTCCTTCGGATGCCTTGGTAAATCCTCCAAGATGAGGCCATCGGCACGAATCCTTGCCGACTTAGGCTGGGCTGACTAGTACTGTGTTCCCCTTTCAGAACCGGAGAGAGGTCGGGATTACTCGAGCTGTCTAGGGGTGCCTAACGCCTTCCCCAACAGTACCTTGAGTCCCATATGCAATTTCTCTCATTTTCATAAAAGTCTTTAACTTTGATGCCATTTTATGATATTGTTCCGTATTTCCCCATTTTTATCACTTTGGTGGCGGAAGGATCTTTCCCCATCCGGTTTTCCTTTTTTTCTACACAAAAATAAGGTGGCGACTCCATATAACGAGCCATCTGCCCCACACAACAATGCGCTCCTACATTCACCTTTCAATTCTTTGTACCTCGACCCATCCACTGGCTCTACTAGTGGAATCCCGTGGGCTGCCTTTAGTCGTATGCCTTTTGGGTTATGCAATGCACCTACTACATTTCAAAGGTATATGACAGGCATCTTCACTAATTTTATAGATGAATTTTTAGAAGTATTTATGGATGATTTTTCTATATATGGGGACTCATTTGAAAAATGTTTAATTAATTTACAGAAAGTACTAGAGAGATGTGAATAGAAAAAGTTAGTGTTAAATTGGGGAAAATGCCATTTTATGGTAAAACGAGGAATAGTTTTAGGACATGTTATTTCTGCTAAAGGCATAAAAGTTAACAAAGCAAAAGTGGAATTAATATCTAATGTACCTATTCCTAGAATAGTTAAAGACATAAGAGAATTTTTAGGATATGCTGGGTTTTATAGAAGATTTATTAAAAACTTTAGTAAAATTGCTCAACCTTTAACTCAATTATTAAGGATGCACAATTTGAATTCAATGAGGAATGCACAAAAGCATTTAATTTTCTTAAGGAAGCCCTGACCACTTCACCTATAGTCTATGCACCTGATTGGTCTCAACCTTTTGAATTAATGTGTGATGCATTAGACTATGCATTAGGTGCAGTTTTGGGTCAAAAATTAGACAAATTACCAAGAGTAATATATTATGCTAGTAAGACATTGAACGAAACACAAATCAATTACAATGTACCTAAAAAGGAATTCCTAGTAGTGGTTTTTGCCGTAGAAAAGTTTAGGTCTTATCTAATAGGTAGTCACACTATCATTTACACTGATCACTCAGTAGTCAAATATTTGTTAGTTAAAAAGGATGTTAAACCAAGGCTTATAAGATGGATTTTGCTATTGCAAGAGTTTGACTTGGAAATTAAGGATAAGAAAGGTTGTGAAAACACTGTGGCAAATCACATGTCAAGATTAGATGCTTCATTCCTACCTGATCCACCAATAGATGATACATTTCCAGATAAGCAATTGTTTATGCTAAACCCCTGCCCATAGTATGCTGATAGAGTTAATTATTTGGCTACAGGTTTAGTACCTTATGATTGGTCCAATTTAGATAAGAAAATGTTCTTTTCAAGGGTTAAATATTTCTTTTAGGATGATCCTTACTTGTTTAAGCAATGCCCTGACCAGATTGTAAGGAGATGTATCCTAGAAGTTCAAACTCAATCAGTGTTGTCATTTTGTCATGATCAACCTACTAGAGGACATTTTGGAGCTAGAAAGACTGCTTTAAAAGTGCTTCATAGTGGCCTATATTGGCCAACATTATTTAAAGATACATACGAATATTGTAAAAAATGTGTTCAATGCCAAAAAGTAGGAAGAATTACAAAACGAAATATGATGCCATTAAATCCTATCCAAGAAGTAGAGGTTTTTGATGTCTGGGGTATAGATTTCATGAGATCTTTTCCAAATTCAAATGGTATTGTTTATATCCTCCTGGCAGTAGAATATGTAACTAAGGAGATAAAGGCAATTCCTACTAAAACTAATGACTCTATAATAGTGATGAGATTTTTAAAATCCAACATAATGTCTTGATTTGGTATTCCAAGAGCAATTATTAGTGATAGGGGAACTCATTTCTGTAACAAAATCTTTGAAAAGTTATTGAAAAGATATGGAGTGTTAAATAGGTTATCTAGCCCTTACCATCCTCAAACTAATGGACAAGTTGAAAGTGCCAACAAGAAAATTAAGGGAATCTTAGAAAAAGTAATAAACATCACTAGGAGAGACTGGTCTGATAAGCTAGATGATTCTCTTTGGGCATATATAATAGCTTATAAAACAATATTAAGGACAACTCTTTGCTGATGGCGTCATTCCGGAAGCCTTTCCGGGGCATCGGGAGGGTAGACTTACGCCTCTCGGGAAAGAAAACATACGAAGATCAGATATAAACGTGGGAAACTCAGAGTTTCCACATAAAAGAAGCCGATGAAAGGGTCACAACTGAACCAAACTCGATCGTGTCAGGTGGATTTACCTGGCCGGGAGGGCAGCCGCCGGTACCTTCTGACGTGTTTCCGAAGGAATGATACCCGGGTCTATCCTCCGACCTTTCCCTTGTATGGGAAAGGTGTTACATGGTCGGGGCTCGAGGAAACATCGTTTAAACCATACGTAAAATGGCGAGGGAGGAAGTGCTTACTTGCAGAGGGTTGTTGGTGGTGATCGGAAGTCCTCGCTCCGGTGCGGCGAACGAGCGTCGGGACCACAAGCGTCTCCCTTCCTTCATAACCTCCAGCCGGCGTCTTCTTCGAGGGGCGAAAGCGAGCATCACCAATGTCCGAACGAAGGTTTCTTCGAGGGGTGAAAAGCTTTCTCATTTTTGGGGAGGAGGCCACATTTTTTATAAGGGGTCGCCTTCCTTATTCGGGGTGCCCGAAGATGGAAGCTGGCGTGAGTTTTGGTGCGATTACGCGATCTGCGTAATGGATTGATTTGCGAGATTTAAGCAATCAAATTCTGTCATATCCCCCTAATTGATTCGGCTTGCCTTTCTAGGTAGTTACTCGGCAGCCACTACATGGCAGACAGAAGCCGGCTGGTCCCCTGAACACTTGCGCTAATGGGGATTTTGGGGTTCGGTTGTTGCTTCCTCAGACCAGTTTGCCGGTGGCTAGCCGGGTAATTCCCCCAACCTTTTGTGCAAGTTGTGGTTTTTTGGGGACCGATTGCCGCTTCCTTGAAGCAGCTTGCCGGTGGCTAGCCAGCTAATTCCCCCATCCTTTTGTGCAAGTTGGGGTTTTGGGGGACCGGTTGCCACTTCCTTGAAGCAGCTTGCCGACGGCTAGCGAGGTAATTCCCCCAACCTTTTGTGCAAGTTGGGGTTTTTTGGGGACCGGTTGGAAGTGGCTTGCCGACGGCTAGCCGAGTAATTCCCCCAACCTTTTGTGCAAGTTGGGGTTTTTTGGGGACCGGTTGTCGCTTCCTTGAAGTGGCTTGCCGGCGACTAGCCGAATAATTCCCCCAACCTTTTGTGCAAGTTGGGCTATTTTGGGAACCGGTTGCTGCTTCCTTGAAGTGGCTAGCTGGGTAATTCCCCCAACCTTTTGTGCAAGTTGGGGTTTTTGGGGACCGGTTGTCGCTTCAATGAAGCGGCTTGCCGACGGCTAGTTGGGTAATTCCCCCAACCTTTTGTGCAAGTTGGAGTTTTTTGGTGACCGGTTGCCGCTTCTTTGAAGTGGCTTACCGACGGCTAGTTGAGTAATTCCCCCAACCTTTTGTGCAAGTTGGGGTTTTTTGGGGACCGGTTGCCGCTTCCTTGAAGCGGCTAGCCGGGTAATTCCCCCTTTAAATTTCGCTTAAGCATGGGGTCAACAGAATGCCCCTCCCTAGGCGAGGTTGTATGACTTCGAGGGAAGGAAACCGACATCCTACAGTTGAATGACCCTCCATGTGTTAACGGTAAGCCATGCGAGATTTCACACTTTTGTGAATTATCTATCGTTGGTCAGAAAATAGAATCGGACATACACTCTCGGTCACTTGACCGAGGGATGCCATAGTGTTAGCCGATTGGTTGCACAGCAGCCACCTTGTGGGTGCTGGCGACTGGGTAACGAGGTGGAAAGCGTTTGCGTACCGTGTCTGGAGGCTGTGTCGGCGTCGCATTGTACTTCCCCCACGTCTTAGCTCTTAGCCGGGCAGTTACGCAGCAACCACCTTGTGGGATCCGGCAACCGGGATGTGATGTGAAAGCTTCACATGTTTCTTTTTCGAAAACTGTCGAGGCAGTGAATAGTCACATCGTACTTTTTGTGACGCTACGTTCTGACCGGCTGGTTACGCGATTGCCTCCTCGTGGGAGCCGGCCACCGGCTAGTGATGTGAATGTTTTCACATGCTTGCTACAGCTTTCTTGATTTTCGTTCACTTTTTTCAGTTTCCCTGCAACTTTATCAGTTTCCGTGCCATGACCATACCTTTTCAAAGTTGTCAGGAATCATTTCAGCTTTCTTGATTTTTGTGCAACCAATTTTTGAACCGGTTGCCGCCTCGGGTTAACCGGAAACTGGTTGGTGATTTGAATGTTTTAACGTGCTTGCTGCAGCTTTCTCGATTTTCGTTTACCTTTTTCGGTTTCCATGCCACTTTATCAGTTTTCGTGCCATGTTGGGGATTTGGGGGAGCCAGCGACCGGGTTTCTCTTATCGGATTGTCGGCGGCGGGCCGGCTAGCCACCTGATCCATACGTTTAGGTATGGTTTTCGGGGAGTCGTCAATCGAGTTTTCTTACCGGATTGCCGTAAACGGGCCAGCTAGTTACCCGATCCATACGTTTAAATACGATTTTCAGGGAATCGGCAACCGGGTTTTCTTACCGGATTGCCGACGGTGGGCCGGCTAGCCGCACGATCCATACGTCTAAGTATGGTTTTCGGGGAGCCGGCAACCGGGTTTTCTTACCGGATTGCCGGCGGCGGGCCGGCTAGCCACCCGATCCATATGTCTAGGTATGGTTTTCGGGGAGCCGGCAACCGGGTTTTCTTACCGGATTGCAAGTAGCAGGTCGGCTACCCGCCGATCTGTACGTCTAAGTATGGTTTTCGGGGAGCTGGCAACGAGCCGGCTAGCCACCCGATCCATACGTCTAATTATGGTTTTCGGGGAGCCGGCAACCAGGTTTTCTTACCGTATTGCCGGCAGCGGGCCGACGGGCCGGCTAGCCGCCCGATCCATACGTCTAAGTATGGTTTTTTAGGGAGCCAGCAACCGGGTTTTTCTTACCGAATTGCCGACGGCGGGCCGGCTAGCCGCCTGATCCATAAGTCTAAGTATGGTTTTTCGGGGAGCCAGCAACCGGGTTTTCTTACCGAATTGCCAGCGGTTCTTCTTTCTCCTACGTAACGTTTCATCTGGCGCTGTTCCTTATCGTGGCACCAAGTTGTCCGAGTTCGGCGAGGCATGGGTGCCTTGTTCGTTCCTGTGAGGAGTGATTAGTGTTGGGGAGTCAACCGTACCTAGGCATCAGTGGCGGCAGCCGGCTGATTTAACCGACAGCCCCCTTCTTTCTCCGCATGACATCTCATCTCGTGCGGGTTATGGTCTGGGCGTCTAGCCGTCTAAGCTGGGCGACGCACGTGGGCGAGCTTTCCTCGTTCTTGCATGGGATAGTCAATATCCTGGCGTGGGTTGTGTCGAGGAGTCGACCATCCTTGGGTATAGGTGGTGGTGGCCGGCTGATTTACCAAGCAGCCCCCTTCTTTTTCCGCGTGACATCTCATCTCGTGCAGGTTTTAGTCCGGGTGGCCGTATTTCCTAAGCGGCAGCCGGCTGAATTTTCCGACTGACTTGTTCACCTGCACACTCGTTCGTATATTAGTTTCCAAAGAGGAGGAGGGAGTGTCGTTCCCTCCTCTAATCCGTGAATATCTGTAGTGAGTTGTGTGAGGAAGTTGGGACACTCTCTTGTGACTCTCTTTCCTGTGCTTTGTTTTGTTGATTTCGCAAAGGGGCTTCTAGGTGGTTGCCCGAGGTGGGGTCTGCGCAAGGTAGCTGTTTCGACCCAATCGTGCTATCTGGACCTGCAGGGGAATGAAAGGTGTCTCACCTCATGTCAAAAGACAACCGCTGGACATTCACACACGTGAGTTTGGAAGTGTGGTTCCCTTGTCCAATGGAAGTGACCCTCAGGTGACAAAGATGGGTCAAGTGGAGAGATCCGAGAGCTATCCTTCTGCCCATAGTGATGCTGATTCTTCCTTACAAGTTCGCTCTGGGGTTGTAAAGATGACAGATAGAATCATGCAGGTTTTGGAAACGTGGGCATCAGAACTCGGGGGTGGAAGCGACTTTCAGCGGGATGTCAAGCCCAATGTTGACGACTTAGCTGGGATGTCAAGCCCTAGGACAAGAGAAAAAGGGAGAAGTGGGTGTTGACAAATGGGTTCCGGCACCCGGTTGTGTTGGCAGACTTTGATGGGTTGCCAAGCCTTGAAAGAAGGGGATACTTGGTCAATCGCGACAAAGCCAGGTATTGGACTGCCAACAGACAGTGGAATCCTAAGATCTACCCTTTTCTTACACAAAAGTAACTTTTCCTTTTCTTTTTTCCTTTTCTTTTTCTCTCTTTTTTTCTTTTCTTTTCCCTTTTCTCTCTTTTTTTTTTCTTTTCCTTTCTCTTTTTGTTTTGTTTTTTTTTCTTTTCTCTCTTCTTTTTTATTGAAGAAGGATTCTAGCCACTAACTTTTCTTCTTCTCTTTTTTTTTTTGTTCTTTTCTATTACAAAATAGAAGATAAGAAAACTGAATAAAAGAATGTTACTAGCCCTCCCCACGTGCTGTTGGCAAGCAAAATAACCCGACGTTGTTGCAGCTAGGTCCAAGGGGGAATACCTTACCTAGAGGGAGCTGAAGGTTGTGATCTCCCTCATTGTCGGGTGGCACTCAGGCTAGGTAAAAATGGGAGGTTGGATACTCATTCGAGGGGAGGAGTGATCTCCCATCCGTATCTCGTAACCACTTAGAATCAACGAAGACCATGGGGATAAGGACGAACCTAGATTACGCACCCTATTCCATCTTTGTGCCATCGGAGTTGAACAAGATGGGTGCTCGGATTCTTGATGTAGAAATCTGGATGTAGTTGGTGTCACTCCTGGGGTCGGTAGTTCATCCCGAAGGTCCAGATAGCACTTCTTGAGTCGGATGTGCCACCTGCTACTGTAAACGGTTCTCACCACTGGCTGTAAACGTGGCTGCTGGGTATGTTGGAGGTGGCAGCCAGTGGTAGGCCAGTTGGGTGGTGGAGTGTGTGAGTATTGGGCAATAGGCTATGGCTGATGGTCGAGTCACTTTTCGGCTTCCGGGTGTTTCTTCCGATGAGTGGTGAGCTAGTTGTTTTGTGGTTCTAAGACTAAGGGGGACATGGGCCTGTTCCGACGAGTTGTGACCCTGAACATACACGAACGTGTGGGGTGCCATTTTGGCTAGTTTTGTTGATCTTTTTCCTTTCTCCCATGGACGGGGTAGGATGACTAAAGGGTTGGACTTGCTCATCCTGCGTGCCTTGTGCGTGCTTCGTTTAAGTCATAAAAAGGGAATTTACCAAGGAAAGGAGCTTACCTGTTCAGGCTTGACCTCTCGGTCAGCTGGTGGAGAGTTGGATGGAAATGTTGGTCGCCGGCTTGTCTGAAGGCGGCGGCTGTGATGAGCCCTGGTTGGGTATGTGACGTGCTCGTCACGTTCAGCCACGGGGAGTTGGCCTCTCGGTCAACTGGCAGGGTGTCGGTCTGAGACACCGGTGGTCGGCATGTCTGAAGGCGGCGGCCATGATAAACCCTGGTTGGGTACATGACGTGCTTGTCACGTACAGCCATGGGGAGCTGGCCTTTTGGTCAACTAGCAGGGTGTCGGTCTGAGACACCAGTGACCGGCATGTCTGAAGGCAGCGGCTGTGATGAGCCCAGGTTGGGTACACGACGTGCTTGTCACATACAGCCACGGGGAGCTGGCCTCTCGGTCAGCTGGTGGGGTGTCGGTCTGAGACACCGATGGCCGGCCTGTTTGAAGGCGGTGGCCATGATTAGCCCCGGTTGGGTACATGACATGCTTGTCACGTACAGCCACGAGGAGCTGGCCTCTCGGTCAGCTGGCGGGGTGTCGGTCTGAGACACTGGTGGGGAGGCGGAAGCCGAGTAAACCCCAGAAGGAGAAGTAGCGAGTTGGTCACATTCGCCTGTCTAGGTGTGTGTGGTGGGGAGGGTCAGAATGCCCCTAGTTCTGCCCCGTGATGTTGGCCAGTGCTCCGCTCATAGAGGGTGTTACCTGAACTGAACAGGCTAGCTGTCCCAACTCCATGGTGCGACAGCCCTACTGGGCATTGACAGTTGTCGGCTGAGAGTATCGGTGACCGGATGGTTCTCAGATGTTCCATGTGCTGATTGAGATGCTTAGTATGATTGCCAAGCTGGGGCCGACTTGGTCGGATTGCCAAGTAAGTGGCTGCTGAGGACGCAGCTGCCAACGTACTTGTGTGTGGGATGCCAAGCTCGGTAGTGATAACTTCGTTGGGTTGTCAAGCCCTGTGTTGACGGAGCGGGTTCCGGCATGTGTCACCCGGAAACCATGAAAAATAAAAGGCCGACTGTAAAAGAGCCGTACGAGTGAGAGTTTTAGCCACATAATCGATAAAAACACAGCAAGTGTCCCCAGCGGAGTCGCCAAAAATCTGAGACACCGGTGGTCGGCATGTCTGAAGGCGGCGGCCATGATAAGCCCCGGTTGGGTACATGACGTGCTTGTCACGTACAGCCATGGGGAGCTGGCCTCTGGGTCAACTGGCAAGGTGTCTGTCTGAGACACCTGTGACCAACCTGTCTGAAGGCAGCGGCCATGATGAGCCCAAGTTAGGTACATGACGTGCTTGTCACGTACAGCCATAGGGAGCCGGCCTCTCAGTCAGCTAGTGGGGTGTCAGTCTGAGACACCGATGGCCAGCCTGTCTGAAGGTGCTGGCCATGATTAGCTCTGATTGGGTACATGACATGCTTGTCACGTACAGCCATGGGGAGCTGGCCTCTTGGTCAGCTAGCGGGGTGTCGGTCTGAGACACTGGTGGCCGGCCTGTCTGAAGGCAGCGGCCATGATAAGCCCTGGTTGGGTACATGACGTGCTTGTCACGTACAGCCACGGGGAGCTGGCCTCTTGGTCAGCTGGTAGGGTGTCGGTCTGAGACACCGATGGCTGGCCTGTCTAAAGGTGACGGCCATGATAAGCCCTGGTTGGGTACGTGACGTGCTTGTCACGCACAGCCACGAGGAGCTGGCCTCTCGATCAGCTAGCGGGGTGTCGGTCCGAGACACCGGTGGCCGGCCTGTCTAAAGGCGACGGCCATGATGAGCCCCGGTCACGTACGCGACGTGCTGGCCACGTACAGCCGTGGGGAGCTGATCAGCTTGTGAGGATCTGGCCTGTTGAGTCTTATCATCGGCGAAATGGGATCAAGGGGCAGAATGCCCCTAGCTCTGCCCCGAGGTGTAGGTCTTCTGGAGGAGCTGGGTGACTTTCCACTTGGAAGTGCCGACGACCGGTTGGATGGTTCCAGCGGCCAGGTAAAAACCCCTAGAAGAAGAAGTTGGTTGTTTCGCGTCGCAGGGAGCCGGTCTGAGGAGCCGGCGGCCAGCCTGTCTAAAGGCGGCGGCCGCGTTGATCCCCGGTTGAGTTTGTCCTTCATGGCCTTGGGGGAGCCGGTCCAAGAAGTCGACGACCGGTTGGTTTGGAGGCGGTGGCCGCTATCATCCCCGATCAAGCTGATCTTTCATGACCGTGGGGAGTTGGCCCATTGAGTCTCATCCTTGGCGACTGCTGAGTGTACGAAATGGGACAGAGGGGCAGAATGCCCCTAGTTTTGACCCGAGGTGTAGGTCTTCTGGAGGAGATAACGGGTTTCCTGGTAGAAGTGTCGGCGGCCGGTTGGTTTGGAGGTGGAAGCCGAGTAAACCCCAGAAGGAGAAGTGGCGAGTTGGTCACATTCGCCTGTCTAGGTGTGTGTGGTGGGGAGGGTCAGAATGCCCCTAGTTCTGCCCCGTGATGTTGGCCAGTGCTCCGCTCATAAAGGGTGTTTCCTGAACTGAACAGGCTAGCTATCCCAACTCTGTGGTGCGGTAGCCCTGCTGGGCGTTGATAGTTGCCGACTGAGAGTATCGGTGACCGGATGGTTCTCAGATGTTCCATGTGCTGATAGAGACACTTGGTATGATTGCCAAGCTGGGGCCGACTTGGTCGAATTGCCAAGTCAGTAGCTGCTGAGGACGTAACTACCGACGTACTTGTGTGTGGGATGCCAAGCTCGGTAGTGATGACTTCGTTGGGTTGTCAAGCCCTGTGTTGACGGAGCGGGTTCCGGAATGTGTCACCCGGAAACCATGAAAAATAAAAGGTCGACTGTAAAAGAGCCGTACGAGCGAGAGTTTTAGCCACATATCGATAAAAACGCAGCAAGTGTCCCCAGCGGAGTCGCCAAAAATCTGTACCCTCTCTTTCATCCGGCTATCACCCGGAAGCCAACGGGTTTCCACCGGCCCCACCGGCAGATCGGCCGAGGTACAGAGAATTGAAAGGTGTTTGTGTGAGCGCATCACCACGTGGGGCGGATGGCTCGTTGAACGGAGTCGCCACCTTATTTTTGGGTAGAAAACAACGAAAATCGGATGGGAAAGTGTCCTTCCACCATCGAAAACTATTGGGGAAGGTATTAGGCACCCCCAGACAGCCCGGGCAATCTCGGCCTCTCTCCAGCTCTAAAATGGAAAACCACATCAGTCAATCCGGCCACACATGGCCTCATCTTGGAAAAATTTCCAGAGCATCGGGAGGGTTAACTTCATCCCTTCCGGTAAAATAAACGAGAATCGAGTAAAACAAATGAGAATCGAACAAAGCGGGGATTCATATGAGATCTGGCAATAAATGGGGGAGAGAGAGATACGAAGGTCACCCTTTCGGACCTCTCAGCAAGAGAACTGAAGGTCGAGTGAGGCGGCCGATTGGGCCGCCGGACAGCCGGCTGAATATGCCAGCTACCGCGTCATATCCCTTCTTTGACCGGAGGTGAGAACTTGCATTACCACTTGGTCGGGGCCGGCATGGGTGCAAGCCGGTGGTCTTATCCTGGAAAAGTGGCTCTGTTCTTTCCAGAAATCTTTCCAGGGCATCAGGACGATAGACTTACACCTCTC
Organism: Amphibolis antarctica; assembly: GCA_024699675.1. Classification (NCBI taxonomy): domain Eukaryota; kingdom Viridiplantae; phylum Streptophyta; class Magnoliopsida; order Alismatales; family Cymodoceaceae; genus Amphibolis; species Amphibolis antarctica. The sequence continues at coordinate 44,381 of JAMKPZ010000223.1, forward strand.
GAAAAATGGGAACCGTCGGGTTGTACCTCTCGTACACCCAGACGACCGCCATCAGCATCCTTGCTGGTGGCGTCATCCGGGAAAACTTTCTGGGGCATCAGGAGAGTAGACTTACGCCTCTCAGAAAAGAACAGGAACCGCTGGGTTGTACGTGTTCGTACACCCGAACGGCCGCCGCCGGCATCCTTGCCAGTGGCGTCATCGGGAGGGTAAACTTACGCCTCCCGGGAAAGAACGGGAACCGTCGGGTTGTACGTGTTCTTACACCCGAACGGCTGCCGCCGGCATCTTTACTAGTGGCATCATCCCGAAAGCATTTCCGAGGCATCGGGAGGGTAGACTTACGCCTCCCAGGAAAGAAAACATGCGGAGATCAGATAAAAACGTGGGAAACTCAGAGTTTCCACATAAAAGAAGCTGACGAAAGGGTCACAACCGAACCAAACTCGACCGTGCCGGGTGGATTTACCCGACCAGGAGGACGTCCACCAGTACCTTCAGACGTGTTTCCGAAGGAATGATACCCGGGTCCGTCCTCCAACCCTTCCCTTGTATGGGAAAGGTGTTACATGGTCAGGGCTCGAGGAAACGTAGTTTAAACCATACGTAAAATGGCAAGGGAGGAAGGGCTTACCTGTAGAGGGTCATTGGTGGTGATCGGAAGTCCTCGCTCTGGTGGGACGAACGGGCGTCGAGACCACGAGCGTCTCACTTCCTTCATAACCTTCGGCCGACGTCTCCTCCGAGGGGAGGAAGCGAGCGTCACCAGTGTCCGAACGAAGGTTTCTTCGAGGGGTGAAAAGCTTTCTCATTTTTGGGTAGGAGGCCACTTTTTTTATAAGGGGTCGCCTTCCTTACTCGGGGTGCCCGAAGATGGAAGCTGGCGTGAGTTTTGGTGCAATTACGCAATAATGGATTGATTTGCGAGATTCAAGCAGTCAAATCCCGTCATATCTCCCTAATTGATTCGGCTTGCCTTTCTGGGTAGTTACCCGACAATCGCTACATGGCAGACGGAAGCTGGCTGGTCCCCTAAACATTTGCGCCAATGGGGATTTTGGGGTTCGGTTGCCGCTTCCTCAGACCGGTTTGCCGGCGACTAGCTGGGTAATTCCCCCAACCTTTTTGTGCAAGTTAGGGATTTTTGGGGACCGGTTGCCGCTTCCTTGAAGCGGCTTGCCGGCGGCTAACCGGGTAATTTCGCCAACCTTTTTTGCAAGTTGGGGTTTTTTGGGGACCGGTTGTCGCTTCCTTGAAGCGACTTGCCGGCGGCTAGCCAAGTAATTCCCCCAACCTTTTGTGCAAGTTGGGGTTTTTTGGGGACTGGTTGCCGCTTCCATGAAGCGGCTTGCCGACGGCTAGCCGGGTAATTGCCCAACCTTTTGTGTAAGTTGGGGTTTTTTGGGGACCGGTTGCCGCTTCCTTGAAGCAGCTTGTTGGCGGCTAGCTAGGTAATTCCCCCAACCTTTTGTGTAAGTTGGGGTTTTTTGGGGACCGATTGCCGCTTCCTTGAAGCGGCTTGCCAGTGGCTAGCCAGGTAATTCCCCCAACCTTTTATGCAAGTTGGGGTTTCTTGGGGACCGGTTGCCACTTCCTTGAAGCGGCTTGCCGGCGGCTAGCCGGGTAATTCCCCCAACCTTTTGTGCAAGTTTGGGTTTTTAGGGGACCGATTGCCACTTCCTTGAAGCGGCTTGCCAGGTAATTCCCCCAGCTTTTTGTGCAAGTTGGGGTTTTTTGGGGACCGGTTGCCGCTTCCTAGAAGCGGCTTGCCGGTGGCTAGCCAGGTAATTCCCCCAACCTTTTGTGCAAGTTGGGGTTTTGTGGGATCGGTTGCCGGCAGCTAGCCGGGTAATTCCCCCTCTAAATTTCGCTTAAGCATGGGGTCAACAAAATCCTTGATTTCATCAATGAGATCAAAGTTCACTGGCCTGTTGAACAGGATATCGAAATCTCTTATATTCTAGAATTTATCTCAAGCCTCAGCATTTCTGAAAGTGACAAGATTTGTTCCTGTATGCTGGGTTGGCTCTGCAAATGTTGACAAGGATGGAGCTGAAGCTTCTATAGCTGTTGTGCTTGGTCTAGTGGGTGGGGAATAAATCACCAATGCCCTATCTTCCACTCCACTAGCTTCAGTAGGCTACTCAGCAGAAACTTCTGTCTGCCCTAAATTAGGCTCAATTGGAATTGAGTTGGGAGGACTGTTAGTAGTCCCTCCTTCTTGTTCTTCTTCTTTAAAGGAGCAAATCTCCTCTATAGGGGCATGCTACAATATACAAAAACACATAAAAAAAAGAGAAAGCTAAAAACATATAAAAAGAAGAAGAGAGAAAACTTATAAACTAAAAAAAAAAGAAACAGAACGGAAAGGAATGAATTTTAAATTGTACCTGACCCTCTTCTGAAGCAAATTGAATTGCTTCACAAATGATCTGATCCACCCCTTCACTATCTTGGAGGTTCATATATGGAACAACTGTTCCAACAGTAAGTCCTCCCGCCAAAAATTAGCAGTTAAACACAAATGAAACATGAACATTTTAATCACTTAAAAAGGGGAAATTAAAAGTCAAACTAAAACCCTAAGTGAACTTAAAATTCCAATTGAACTTCAGCCTCTTCAACATGAGGAGTCTCCTTAGGGATTGATGTGTTTTTGGAAGTGTTGACCCCATGCTTAAACGAACTTCAATGGGGGGGATAGCCGGCTCTCCAAAACCCCATTAGCACAGATGGTTCGAGGAACCAGCCGACTTGCCGCCGGCAAGCCGGTACAAAAATCCCACAACTAGGTCCCCAAAAACCCATATTTGCGCAGATGGTTCAGGGAACCAGCCGGCCTGCTGCTGGCAAGCCGGTACAAACAACCGACAGCCGGTTCCCCAAAAACCCATCTTTGTGCAGATGGTTCAAGGAACCAACCGGCCTGCCACCGGCAAGCCGGTACAAATAGCCGGTAGTCGGCTCCCCAAAAACCCATCTTTGCGCAGATGGTTTAGGGAACTAGCCGGCCTACCACCGGCAAACCGGTATAAAAACTCGACAACCGGCTCCCTAAAAACCCATCTAAGCCAACGTACTCCCTTTCGTAAGGTAGCCAAATAGAACTAACCGGCATCTGCCCACCACGTAGTGGCTGCCGGATACTACCCAGAAAGGTAAGGCGAATCAATCAGAGAGATACGATGAGATTTAATCACTTAAATTTTGCAATCAATCAATCACGCGGATCGCGTGATTGAACCAGGTACAGCGCCGCCTTCCATCCTCGGGTCCCCTCAAAGAAGGAAGGTAACCCCTTACAAAAGAGGGCTACCCCCTCCCGAAAACACACACTTCCACCTCTCAGAGAAACCATCGTTCGGACACGGGAGATGCTCGGCATGCTTTCGCCCTTGGGAGAAGACACTGGTTAGAGGTTCTGAAGGAGGAGAGACGCTCGAAGCCCCAACGCCCGTTCACCGCACAAGAGCGAGGACTTCCAATCACCGCCAATGACCCTCTACAGGTAAGCCCTTCCTCCCTCGCCGTTTTACGTATGGTTTAAACGACGTTTTCTCTGGCCCCGACCATGCTAGGCCTTTCCCAAGCAAGGGAAAGGTCGAAGGAGATGCTTGGGTATCATTCCTTCGGAGACACGTCCGAAGGTACCGGCAACCTCCCTCCTGGCTGGGTGAACCTACCCGGCGTGATCGAGTTCGTTCGGTTGCGGCCCTTCCGTCGAATCCTTTTTACGTGGAAACTCCTAGTTTCCCAACGAGTTTTATATGTTTTATCTGATTTCCACCCGTTTTCGGGGAAATGTAAGTCTACATTCCCGATGCCCTAGAAAGATTTCCAGGATGACGCCTCCGACATACATCCTTGCTGACGGCGACCGTTCGGGTGCACGAAGAAGTACAAACCAGCAGTTCCCGATCCCCAGGAAATGTAAGTCTACATTCTCGATGCCCCGAAAAGATTCTGGGATGACGCCTCCGGCATGCACCCTTGCCGGCAGCGGCTGTCCGGGTGTATGAAGAAGTACAACCCGGCAGTTCCCGTTTCCCGAGAAATGTAAGTCTACATTCCCGATGCCCCGTAGAGATTTCTGGGATGACGCCTCCGGCATGCACCCTTGTCGGTGGCGACCGTCCGGGTGTACGAAGAAGTACAACTTGGCGGTTCCCGTTTCCCGGGAAATGTAAGTCTACATTCCTGATGCCTTGGAAAGATTTCCAGGATGACGCCTCTAGCATGCATCCTTGCCGGTGGAGGCCGTTTGGGTGTACAAGAAGTACAACCAGGCAGTTCCCGTTTCCCGTGAAATGTAAGTCTACATTCCCGATGCCTCGGAAAGATTTCCAGGATGACGCCTCCGGCATGCATCCTTGCTGGCGGCAGCCGTTCGAGTGTACGAAGGAGTACAACCCTGTGGTTCCCGTTTCCCAGGAAATGTAGGTCTACATTCCCGATGCCCCGAAAAGATTTCTGGGATGATGCCTCCGACAAGCATCCTTGCCGGTGACGGCCGTCTGGGTGTACGAGAAGTACAACCCGGCGGTTCCCGTTTCCTGGGAAATGTAAGTATACATTCCCAATGCCCCAGAAAGATTTCCGGGATGACGCCTCCGACATGCATCCTTCTTGGCGGCAGCCGTTCGGGTGTACGAAGAAGTACAACCCGGTGGTTCCCGTTTCCCGGGAAATGTAAGTCTACATTCCCGATGCCCCAGAAAGATTTCCGGGATGACGCCTCCGGCATGCATCCTTGCCGGCAGTGGCCGATGGGGTGTACGAAGAAATATAACTCGGCGGTTCCCATCACCGAGGAAGTCTAAGTCCTCTCCTAACCCCATGCTTTAACGAATTTCAAAGGGGGGCAGCCGGCTCCCCGAAAACTCATCTTTGCGAAGATGGTTCGTGGAACCAGCCGGCCTGCCACCGACAAGCCGGTACAAATAGCCAACAGCCAGCTCCCCGAAAACCCATCTTTGCGCAGATGGTTCGGGGAACTAGCCGGCCTGCCGCCAGCAAGCCGGTACAAAGAGCCGGCACCTGGCTCCTCGAAAACCCATCTTTGCGTAGATGGTTCGGGGAACCAGCCGGCCTGCCGCCGGCAAGCCGGTACAAATAACCGGCAGCCGGCTCCCTGAAAACCCATCTTTGCGCAGATGATTCAGGGAACTAGCCGGCCTCTCGTCGGCAAACCAATACAAAAAATCGGCAGCCAGTCCCCGTTTTCCGGGAAATGTAAGTCTACATTCCCGATGCCTTGGAAAGATTTCCAAGATGACGCCACCGGACGGATATTGATTTCCGAAGAAGTGAAGATGTCCTACTTGGATAAGGCCACCGACACGCATCCATGCCAGCCCTAGCCAAGTGGTAACGTAAGTTCTCATCTCCAATCAAAGGGGGGATATGACGCAGTAGCCGGTATATTTAGCCAGCTATCCGGTGGCCCAGCCGACTGCCTCACCTAACCTTCAATTCTTCTGTTGAGAGGTCCGTAAGGGTGACCTTTGTGTCTTTCTCTCCCCCATTCACCACCAAATCTGGTGTGAAACCCCACTTTGTTCGATGCTCGTTTGTTTTCCTTATTTTCTACCCAAAAATAAGGTGGCAACTCCGTTCAACGAGCTATCGACCTCACGTGGTGATGCGCTCACACAAACACCTTTCAATTCTCTATACCTCGGCCCATCCGCCAACAGGGCCGGCGGAAACCCATGGGCTTCCGAGTGATAGCCGGATGAAAGAGAGGGTACAGATTTTTGGTGACTCTGCTGTGGAGACTCGCTACATTTTACCGATTAAGTGACTCAAACTCTCGCTCATACGGCTCTTTAGTAGTCAGTCATTTGTTAAGCGAAGCCACTTTCAAATGCATTGAACTGTATCACCCTTCTTTGGTATCCCTGCAGATCTTTACAGACCCCTGCGAATTCTCTAGGCACCGTCTCCTCGAAGACCTCTGCCGTTTGCAGGTTCCGGACCCCGCTGGCTCCCCCTGTCCTGACCCGCTCACAAGCAATAGCCTTGGCCATCGGTTCCGCTGCAGCTTCTGGATCATCCTTTTCCATCACTACGGCAATCTCTGTGTCGCTGTCCGTGGTCTTCAGCCCACCACCGCCTGTCGTCACCTGGACGAACTTCACCCGGCCTGTCATCGTGCCTACCGGAATCTCAGACCAACCGAGGGCGCCAGATCTATCTGCGGCTGTGGCATTCGACAATGCCACAATGCATCCTGCACCACCCGCTTCTCCGGCCACTGAAATTGAAGGTAATAGGCCAGCTCCCGCACGAAGCACTGGCCCATCCTACCAACCACCCTCGAACATCGAGGGCATAGGAGCGGCCAACGCCTTCCTACCACCTCGACCAAGACACTTTGAGCAAACCCTCCTGGCTCACTAGTTGGCATGCTATCAACAGCAAGGGATTGGTTCAGAAATCCCCCCCAGGCCAACCATCTATGTCCCAGAGAGGCAACACACGGAAGAATACGACGTTGTCACCACTCCCATCGCCGACCAATTCGACCCGCCACCACTTCAGTCGGCAGCCGCCACTGCTGCCGCCCCAGTACCCGACCTGCAAGGACAACTACTGCAAAGGATAGCCGAACTGGAGGCATCCTTTCGGAGCATGAAGTCCAGCTCGTCGGAACCTTCCTATGCCTTCCAAAACCTCTGTTTCTATCCCGAAGCAATGCTCCCTCCCAATTTCAAGATGCCCAAACTAGTTAAATACAATGGGCATGGGGACCCTCGCGTGCACCTCCAGGCCTTCTACGGAGACATGGTGGCACTGCAACACGAGGAGAAGCTCCTCATCCGACTGTTCCAGAAATCTCTCGAAGGACCTACACTTTCCTGGTACATGTCCTTGGATTTGACAAAGATATACACCTGGGAACAGCTAGCGTACATGTTCCAGGAACAATACGCGTATAACTTAGACCTGGCACCAAAGTTGGAAGATCTCTGTTGCCTTCGCCAACATGAGAATGAGCCGTTCAGTGGCTATGTCGGCAGGTGGCGGGCCCTGGCATCCCAAATCCAAGAAAAACCCGCGGAAGAAGACTCTCTAGACATAATTGTACAAGGTGCTCAACCACCACTAGCAGCCCTTCTATGTATCTAGTCATACTCAACTTTCTCCCATTTGATCAAAGCTGCTAGCTGCCTAGAAGGATTCTTGAAGTCAGGGAGATTCTCATCTCTTCCATTCGGAGCCAACCCTGGAGGAAACATACATCCCCGACCACCAGCCACGGGCGACAACATGGGGAACAACTGCGGCCCTCGAAGGAATGACAACATCCGTCCATCCCCCGTGACCGTTGTGGTAGCAGCACCACCACCATACCAACCACAGCAGGTGTACACCCCGACCAAGGAGTATCATCCGCCGACAATCACCCCGGTTCAGCAGCCGGTCTACACCACCCGAGCGGCCCCGAATCAACAACCTTGGAGGCCCAAAGCTCCACACCCAACAGCCGCATCCGATCCGCCGGCTCACCGACAGTGGCAGGTAACGTCCCCAACAACCTCTCAACAAAGAAACCAGGGACAAAGCAGAGATCGCACAGGTGTTAACCAACAACGCCTCAGTTAGCAACAGCGTGAACCACGCTAGCCGCCCCCGCAGCCGCGCATAATGGAATACACACCACTTTCTGAACCACTGAGCTAGGTATTCCGCCGGGACTAGGCGCTGCTCACGCTCCCCCCTATCAAGCCACCTCCAGCTATTCTTCCTGCCTGGTACAATTCACAGCAATACTGCGAATACCACACATCGGCTGGCCACGCAACGGACCATTGCCGAACACTAAGACAAGCTATTCAATGGCTTATCAACTCAGGCACCACTGAGCTTCAACAGCCTCCCGTACCCACCGAGCCAAGCCAGCATACCTTCCCAAATCATACGGGAAACTCCCAGGTGAGTACTATCTTCTTAGGTGCTCGAAGGAGGCATCCGCTCGAAGGGTTCCAGCGTATGCAGCCAGTTTTCGCCTGTCCAACCAGGCATGGACAAGGGACAAAGAGATCCCTACCTTCGGCACAGCCGCTGGAAGCGGGAACTCCCTGGCTGAACCCTATCAACCTCATCCGTCCGGCCAACCACACGCCGACACTTGAAGAACTCCAGCCATACTACCAACAACTCCGGTCCTCCATCCTCGCCATCAGTGGCCATCGGAGGAGGAGGAAGTCTTCAAGGCCTACACCGCAACAGGCATCAGCTCCACCAATAGGAAAATTCTTCATTCAGGTGGCACCTGCAGCTGCCGCGTCAAGAGAACCGGCTACCGCGTTAAGGGAGCCGACTACCGGGACAACCCTATGGGCTCAACCCAAGGTAATTCTCTACTCACCCGCTGCCCCAGTCAGGGCAGTCATCCCGGCGGTACCTCCAATCCCCAAAGCCTCAACCACCGGCTTTGCTCCCACGACCAGCACTCCAACCAGCACGGTCTCTCTAGCAGCTGCAACACTGGCACCACTCCAAGCCCACCTGGCAAAGCAACAATTCATGCCTGTGACCAGAGCCCCCCCTCCGGCCGCACTCACTTCCGAACAACACAAAGGCAAGGAGCTAGCCGTCTCACCACAGCCGTCCACATGTATGACTATAACCAGGTCTGGCCAGGTATATCAACCAAAGCTGCGCCCTAAAGGGATCTCCATCCCGGGAGTAGCAGGACAAACTTCAACTGGCATGTTACTTCCAGAGGTATCCAAGCATAGCGGATTCGAATGAGATTAGCACGTGTAGGAGGGAGAAAACACGAACAAAAGTTGAAATCATGGCTGGCGGCGGCTTGGACGCGCGGCTAGGGTTCCAGGCGCGCCCAAACACCCAAATCACAAATGCAAATGAGATTTACGTGGTTCCCCAACTTGGGTACATCCACGGGTGTCTCTCCTTGGGTTCTTCACTATCTTCAAATGGTGGATTACAAGAAAAAGGGAAAGGGAAGAGTGGGATGGCCGACACACCAAGGGTTGGCTCGGCTTCCTCACACAAAGCTTCTCTTGTTACAAAAATGATCTCTCACAAAAACCCTAATTCCTTTTTGGGCATTTGGATGGCCTTATATAGTGGCTAATCATCCATGACAAAAATGCCCTTACAAACATAATAAGATTCAAGACATATTCAACAAATCTCCACCTTGTCTTGAATCGACCTCCACTTAAACCCCAAAGAGAGAAGGAGAGACACCAACCGCCCCTCAGCTGCAAGAGTAGACATTTAGTAAGTCCAACCAATACTTGAACTTACTCTCCACAACGCCCTTGGTGAACATATCAGCTGGATTATCTTTAGTGCAAACCTTCAGAATCTTGATCCTGTCTTCATTTCTAAGGAAATGAAACTTAACATCAATATGTTTAGTTCTATCATGAAAGACATTATCTTTGGCAAGACAGATGGCACTGAGACTATCACAATATATATCTGCCTTATCAATTTCCCAACCCAAATCACCAAGTAAGCCTTTCAGCCAAATTCCCTCTTTTGCAACCTCGGTCATTGCAACATACTCAGCCTCTATCGTAGACAGTGAAACTGTAGGCTGTAGAGTTGATTTCCAACTCACAACTGACCCTGCAAAAGTGAAGACATATCCAGACAGTGATCTCATTTTATCAATATCACCTGCAAAATCTGAATCAGTGTATCCAGCCATGTTACAAGCTTGATCAGCACTATACATCAGCCCAATCTCTTGAGCTCCCTTCAGATACCTGAATATCCTTTTAACAGCCTTCCAATGTTCCCTGCTCGGATTGGACATGAACCTGTTGACAACAGATAAAGGATAAGCCAAGTCAGGTCTAGTACATACCATAGCATACATCAGGCTTCCAACAGCCTACGCATAGGGGACTCTTTGCATATCA